>JAOUQT010036209.1:0-11267 GCA_025769995.1 Xyliphius kryptos
AATAACTAGGAATTGTTCTTAAAGATCAACCCCAAACACATTCCCCCCCCCCCCCCCCAAATTGCCGCGTTGACGCAAAACCAGAGGATCCCTGGCCTGTAATTCTTCATCCTTGTAAAGACCACGCTCCTCTGTTCCATCCTTTCAGATGCTGTTGAAAATATGTTCAAATTTTTAATATGTCAGACTCCCTCTCCCGTGCTCTCTCTCCTCCTCCTCCACCTCCTCACCCAGCCGTCAGCCCCGATTCCTTCTGACGTCGCTGATCAAACGTACCTACCGACATTCCTCCTCATGTTCGCTAATTATCTTCAAAGCCTTTCCTGCCCGATGGAGCCGATTACATTTCTTTTTTAACCCGAGGGCCGGGGTCTAGTTGCACTTTACAATGCTATTTATTTACCTTGGTGAAGGCATTTGGGCAATTACCAAGGGGCAAAGCGGAACCCTCCACCGGTTCAGGGTGTTGGAAGTCTGGGGAGGAACGGCGATGAGCTCCAACCTTCTGATTTGCATGCGAGCTCGTGGAGCTAAACGCATTGTGGTGCTTGTGGAGAACAAAGCAGCAGAAAGAAAGCAGCCTTCCTCATTATCATTCCCTTGTAGGGTAATTATAAGACAAAAGGCTGTTAAGTGTGTACTTATGAGCCGCCGCGGCTCTGCAAACAGGCAATTACGCTCTAATCACCCGGACCACATGAGACAAATTCATAAAGGGCTAAATAAATGTAAAGGCACTTTGTTCTCGCGGAAAAAAAAATCTGGTTCGGAACCTTATTGGATCGATTGAGGCCTAATTAACAAAGAGTAGCTATAGAGCACCACCCCCTCACCCCCCACCCCCACCTAATAGCAATTCACCACACATTTTACTTCCTTTTAGTTTTTGATCTCAAGGTAAAAATTTACGATAGCATCAATTGTTTGGATTTTTTAAAGGTCCTCTCTTGATATTTGATTAAAATGTATTTTGTAAGTTCTCCTCATAAGCTTCATGGAGCTTCCTTTCCCGGTCTTAAACATGCTGGAGAACTAGAGCTAGCGCTGTGTGAATGTGTGACCCTGATCAAATAATTGGTCATTTAGCAGACGCTTTTATCCAAAGCGACTTACAGGTATCCCAACTTGGTTGGGGTCAGAACACAGGGTTGATACAGAACCTTGGAGCAATGAGGGTTAAGGTTCTTGCTCAAGGACCCACAATGGTAACTTCAGTGGACCTGGGATTTGAACCCACAACCTTATGATTGATAATCAACACCCTAACCACTGAGCTACCACTCCCTGATGCTGCAGATGCTGTAGAAACATGGCTCAAAAAGCTGATATGTATTTTAATTTTAAGATGTATTTTTTTTACTTTTAAAACAGATGAGAGTGTTTTAAGATTTTAAGAACAATCTACAGTGTATATAATTGCAGGACTTATAATTCTGTCTTCTTACACAAGACCAAAGCTAACAGTACTAATACGAATAATGAAGCTGCCTTCATAACGGCGATACATCAATCAGATTACCTTTGACACAGGCAAGAACTCCCCTTTCTTTCTTTCTACATCACTCTCTCACTCACCATCTCTGGCATGAGATAAGATTAAAGTAGGCAACAAACAATATGAGTCAGTATTGAAGCTCAGTGCTTGCATGTATAACCTTTAATCTCTGTATTAAAGTCCAGGCAAGGATTTCCTGACCCGGAAAAGCAGTCCACTTGCATTGTAAGACTGAATGCGATGTTAAACTACCAGCAGAGAACACAAATGTTTGCAAATTAAAAACTAATTTCATCATTTGATCATTTGTATTGCAATATTCTATTACAAAGAAATTAAAACCCTGATATCTTTCTTTCACATTAAAAAGGTTTAAGGAGCAGGAAATGATTATTAAAAGATGTAATTTTAGTACTAAGGTCTTCATTTAAGAATGAACTACAAGTGTCTGCACCCTGGAGGATGAGAAAACATGCTGTTAGGTACAGTTGAGCCCTACAGATGCAGCATACCATGCTACCAGGATATACCTTAAAACTTTCTTATCTTTCATTGACATACACTGCTGCAAGGTATGAATGTATCACTTGTGGTAATGCGGTACATGTTCACCAGAGTTATAAACGAAACGGAAAACTCTTAAAAAGAATGAATGAATCCTGATTTGTGAACAAGAGGTGAAGACAGTGAAACAGGTGAGGTAACAGAACCCATCTGTGGCATGGCTGTGTCAATTGTCTGTCTGTGTCTCTTAAGGAGTTGAGGTTTGGTCGCAGCACATATGCACTAAAAAAGCACTGAGAAATCTTGCATTGTGTGCTTCTGCTGCATTATGCACAATCCCAATACGTGGCTTAAAAAGTAAAGCTATTGATTGGTTTTGGTTCCTATTTTGGGTTGCACTTCATTAAAATTTACTGCTTAACATTTATTTAGTTTTTAACTTTTTAAACAGATCATCCAAATTCTTCCCAATTCTAAATTTCTCCCTCTTTTTCAGTGTATACCCCTTTACTTACCCAAATCCTTCTTTAAATGTATTGATCAGGCATTGACCTCATTTACAAAGAATGGTTAAAATCCCAGAGTACCTCTGGAGCTAATGCAGAGGCTTAAATCTTAGGTGGATGGTCTCGCACCCCCAAATCTTTGCTATTACTATTGAGCTACTAATACTAAAAAATTAATCATTGGCTTCACATCCCAGATGTGGAATGGTGCTGTTTTGGGGCTGAATCATGAATCTTGACCTCCCTTATTGCTTTAGTCACATCCAGTCTTATTGTTACCATACAGGATTTTATACATAAGTAAAAGAAACTAAGACCCTTAAAATGTAAACTCAATTTAAAGAATTTTGGGTGCAAATATTTTCTGTACACAAGTCCTATTTGTAATAATCATCTTTTTATATCCTGCAAAATTAGATGATGCATTTTTATTACCGCAGGGACAAGGCATTTAAAAAATTCGAGATATATGTGCATTAACAGTTTTTGCAAGTTATGAAGATCTATTAAACAAATTTAAACATCGTTCCAGCGTAGAAAAACATTTTGAAATACTGCTACATGAGAACATGGCATCAATCATTTTTCTGCTGAGTAAATAATGATAACAATTTATATATACAGTATAAAGGACTAATTTTCGCAAGCATGGGATTTACAGGACGAAGCCCTACATCCATTTTTCCTGCCAAACTATGGAATATGCAGAATGGAGCCCCAACCACCTTTTGTGTCCTGACTTGGCCACCACTTCACATGAAACAGCAATATTTTACAAATTTCTGCATCAGGTAACTGTTCGTTTCTCTGAGTCGCATATTTATGGAAAATTGTCGAAACTGTTGCTCTCAAACTTCGCAACATGGCTGTACCCTTCGCTTTTCAAAACTGGGATACCTTCAGAGATGTGCTATCCAATGGTCTTAGTCATGAAAGAATAGTTATACAGTCTGCTCTAGAATACGCTGACTATATAAACCATTTTGAAGTTAATGGTGGCAAGGCAGAAATAGGACCAGCAACGCTACACTTGGGAAGGGATCAATTATGCGGTGTATGCTCTGCTGTGGGTCAATCACAAAGTGAATGAAGTGGCAAAAGAAATACAGAAAGAATTATTTATACATTTGTATTGTATGTTTACTGTGTAGGCAATGAATCATTGCAAGAAGCTAATCAAGAAAACAAATTAAGTAAAAATGAAAACACATTGTGGATGATAGTCATCCAACTACTGCATAGAAATCATTTAATATTCTAATTGGAGTTGTATTTTAAATACAACACTGACTTAATTAATGAAATGGAAATCAGAGAGGCCAGAACCATCTGCTCTGGGTGACTCAACATAAATAATCAGTCCAGAAAAACATGAAGGTTTGTTAAGATTCTCAAGAGGAAGCAAGCTTCGTTACACAGTGATTAATTACGCATGAAATATATCGTAATACACTGGTATATTAAATAAATTTACAGAACGAATATTGAATAAATTGAAAAAATGATAAGCTGGTGAGTAGTATAATCCAGAATTGGGCATTAGAGAATTTGGCATTAGTCTTGCCCATAATGAGAAATAACTTTGTTTATATCTTTATTTATAGGATTAAGCCCTCAAACAATGGTATATACACAGGAAAGGCCCACCCCCTTTTTCCCTGATGGATGCCCACCATCTTTTTCCTTTTAATTCCTAACATGGCCGCCACTTCACGACAATTCCTTCAATGTTATTCAAATTCCTGCATCATGTTACTGTTGCTCTCAAACTTCACAACATAGCTGAAACATTCGTTTGCCAACATTTAAATCCCTTCACTTCATTTCATTCGCCACTGCTAAATGGTGAAACGACCTTCCCAACAACATCCGAAAGGCCGATTTACTTTACATTTTTAAGAAACTTTTACCAATAAATACCAAGTAAATGTAAAGATGTGCAATCTGTTGTTTTTGGTCATGGAAGCATAGTTATACAGTCTGCTGAACAATATACTGACTTCACAAATACTTCCAGAGTTTATGGTGAGATGGGGCAACCGGACTGGCAACATTATACTGAGCAAGCACTCAAGTTTGCGGCGTATGCTACACTGCAGGTCGGATAATTTAGTAATGATTTAGTCAGGTTGTGATAAGAGATCGAGAACAAATACTTGTAAGAAATGTAGTCCATAACATATTCACTCATTTGTCCAAGCAATTTCGAGCACCTACAGCA
The DNA here is from genome assembly GCA_025769995.1 of Xyliphius kryptos. Lineage (NCBI taxonomy): Eukaryota > Metazoa > Chordata > Actinopteri > Siluriformes > Aspredinidae > Xyliphius > Xyliphius kryptos. The sequence continues at coordinate 4,727 of JAOUQT010036209.1, forward strand.
TGTGTTTGAAAAGTAGGAACAATATAGAGGGACCAAATGAAAAGCCATGCAGACATAAAGCAGATTGCAGGGGGGTAATCACAGGTGGAGACTGCTCCCCAAACCTGGGCGACACAACACAATCAGAGGTACGACTCTGCTGCGTGCTCTACTTAAGCTACCAACAAAATACCATACATATCCAGTACATATGTAACATTTTCACACGTTTAAAAAGGAATATCTCTTGGTATGTTTTGCACCTTCAAAAATTCGTAGCCACTGAAAATTTTGACAAAGGTTTTATTTCCTTAAAATAAAGATTACTGCTCATTAAAACAATTGGTAACACTTACACAAATCAGGTATTTATAACGCATTATAACCACATTTATAAACTTAATAAAGTATTCATAATGCTTTTTAATACTTGTCATTTGTTAACAAGTCTTTGTTAATGTCCATAGACGTACATATCCATAAAGTGTTATAATAACATGCCATAAGGTTTGTAATGCAAAGTGACATATATAACAATATATTATAAATAATACATTTTAAACGTTCATTAACCTATTATAGAAACCAGTGACATAACGCCTTAGAACGTTTGTGTTTAACAAGTGCTTTTCCTGAAAATGACTTAATAAGGGATCATAACTGTTTATGAAACAGGCATAAAGTGAAGGGTTGTTATGAATTATTGCTTTGAGACTGCATACATAGCAGTACATAATGACTTAAAGCTTATAAATGCTCTTTACAGATGTCAAGTAAAGTCTAATTATCTTGTGTTTATGTTTAAAACATCAAAAGAATAAAACAAAAATTAATAACACATTATAATGCGTTATGTCACTTATTATAAAACATGTCAAATTGTTACAACAATTTATGACTATGATTACAAACATCAATGTACATTAACATTAAAGGCTTTTAAAGTGTTATAAATACTTTATAAAGCTTTATGAATGCATTTATAATGCATTATGAATACGGGATTCATAGAAAGTGTTACTACACAATTTAATAATAATTTACACTTTGTATACAGAAAACATCTGCTTTAAAGCAAAGTTGTACAATAATAAGGCAATAATAATACAGGTCTACCTTTAAGATGCCTTTAGCATCTTAATTTTAATTAACCGTCTAAATGAAGAACAGGTTTACAAGACAAAAACAAATCGTTAAATAAACTTTTTAATACAATTATTTTTATTTATAAATCAAACAAAAATGTGATAATGTAAGGTGAGGTATCATGGTAATGGGACCCCACCATGGTTCCAGCAGAATTAGATCATTAAGTACATCAATATTGTAGTACTCCTAACTATGCCTTTTTCAACACTTAAATGTTTAATTAGCAGAGGTCAATACCATTTCCCTCCAGGGTCTGGCCCTAATATTGAAACTGCACTTTGAGTGCATCATTGATAGGGCCCTAGGGTTTTATAGGGTTTATCGGCCATATAGGAGTTATTTACCATTTTTGATTTCTTCTACTTTTTATTCTCGTGTCGTTTGATCCATTTCCCTGGCCAAGTTTGATTAAGTCTGGTTAATAAAGAAACATACATTTCATCTGAGAGCTCAATAATAAAAGCTTCTAAGTTATCTGAATACAAAGTGAAAAGTGTATATGCCTTCCTAGAAGAATATTCATCCTGCATTATGGTGGAGAACTTGATAACAACGTGAAAGTTGAAATGCAATTGTTTTTGAATGAGTGATGGCTTTGGAGTTTATATATTTCAAATGAATGTATTAGTATAGATTGAGGTTTGTGGCAATTAAAAACTGAAATGAATACGGTAAAATGAATGCTCTAAATTGCCCCGTATAGTGTGTGTGGATGTGTGAATGAGTGTGTGCCCAGCGATAGACTGGCGTCCTGTCCTGGGTGTTTCTGCCCAGTGCTCGAGATGGGCATGGGAAACCCCACCTCGACCCTCATAAAGGAATAAGCGGAAGATAATGGATGGATAAACATGTGGAATAAATATAGTGAGACCACGGTTGATTGTTCTGTGAATTTAGCAGAAGGTTTTCCAAGGACAGACTAAAGATAGCAAACAAACAATTGGACATAGGAAAGTAAGAACCTGTAAGTTTTTCAAAAAACATGGTAAGCGGTCACGATGCCAAATTTCAGCCTTGTAGGTACTCTGGAAAACCCTTATGTGACATTGGAAGTTTTAAATGAACCATCAATTTAAGGAGAGATTTTTTTTCAAGAACAGGATGGGGAATCATGATGCCAAATTTAAGCCTTGTTCATACTTGGAAAGTGGGTAAGTGGTGATAAGTGAGTAAGTGAAGTGAGTGAGGGCTTTGGCATTTATAGGTTTGTGGCATTTATAGAAATATTTATGACATGTCTTCTGATATATATTGTGGCAAGAGTGCTATGGCACTTGGGGAGAAGGCAGAGCCATTGGTAATGGGCTTTCAATAGAGATAATTAACGCACCTTGAGTGGCTCTGCCTGATGAAAATGTGCACCCTTTATAGTCGGGAATAGCACATGCCGGGGGGAGATATATTGACTACGAACTGCAAGAAACGACAACTCAGCATTTCCTCCGTTCAGCACCAGTATTTATTATACTTTTAAATACAGTGTTAAAAAAGCCCATTCCTGAGCTTCTAAAATCCTCCGATCATCATTCTTTGACTTCCATTACATATTTGTTCTTATAAAACAGGTAGTTTGGGTCCTAAATTCTAATTGGCAATAACCCACACCCTGACCAGTTTGAATAACATAAAAGTGCAATATTAAATATATAGTTTTCCCGAAGTTTTTAATAAAGTGCGTTTTTATAATTTGGGCACTAGATGGCAGCATTTGATTGTTAAAGAAATCGGAAATTACAGAAGGCGAGTGTTTTAGCAATTTAGTTTTCAGTCAATGCATGAATCAAATCTTGTTTTTTTATTTTAATGTGTTGGTAACCGTATTATAAAAAGCAATAAGGCAGGAGAGGCCGTTCATTATTATAAATAAACCACGGTTGAGAGGTGTAACAGCACTCTGCTTGCGCGCTGTGCCTAATAACATCTCTTTCCCGTGGTTTACAGTGCTCTAGTGCCATATTGCTTTATTAGTAAAGCAAATTTGAACCAATTTCAAAGTGCTGGCCTTCATTTTGTTGTGCTAACTTCAGGTTTAACTAACAATCTAATTATTAATTTGAATTCGGTGACAAAAAATCCAGTCTGTTTTAAAAGGTCAGGCCGGACTTTTACTCTTGGATTGTATCTCTGGTGGGAGTAAAGGATTGTCTGTTGGGGGTTCTATGTTTTCATCCGTGTTAAAAGAAAGCTTTCTCTCACACATACAAGCATGTAGCTACCACTGAGAGTGGCACACTGCTGATGTTAGATCTGATGTTAACACCCCCACCAGCATGTGATTAGTCATTAGATGATTCATGATAGCCGAGAAATAATAACAGGTGTGCTTAAACATTAAGAATCTCACCTTATTAATCCCAATTTCAACAAACAACAATTATATAACAGGGTATACAAGTGCCACAGATAGAAATTACCAGCATGTGTAATTATCACTTGTATGCAAGCAAATTGTTCTAATTTCAGAGGAATCCTTAATAAGATGTTATGCTGTCATAATGTACACATAATAATGATAGTATTAGATAGAAATCCTTGATATAACACTTATTGTTGTTCATTGGTTCTACTTTTTAAATAAAGAAGTGCTTAAAAAATTGAAAACATTTCTGCATAAATTTTAACTTTCAGAATTCCATTCAAGTCATTAAAATAAGTTAAAACTTTTCCATTTTATATACATTTATATAAAAATCTGATCCAATATGAAATATTTGTGAGTGGCAATAGTTTGGCAACCTTCCGAATGTGTAAGTAAGCCAAAGACAAACCAATCTGATGAGAGTGAGCACCTGGTTTTATTCAGGATGAATAAAATGACCCATCCAAAGAGTGGTCAAGAAACTAAGATCATAAAAGATGCAAGGCTTGATAATTTGTGAGAAAATCAAGAGAAACCCATTAAACCAACAATAATGTTTTGCAAATAAAGGCATTACTGACAGAGACTGATAATTAAATGTTCAGTTAAGTCCACCATCAGGAAAACAATACACAACAATGGTGTGCATGGCATGGATGAAAGTGTAGAACTGTTGGCAGTTTGCTGAAGACCACATAGATATACAGTCCCTGACAAAAATCTTGTCACATACGGATATAGTAACTTAAAATGGTGCATAACTTTATTTGTAATCAATCAATTGTTATAATATATGGTTCACATTATTGCCAATGGCATTCACATTAATAACTGGGTGCAAAATTAAACTGTCAAAAAGTGTCCACAGTTTGGTAAAGCCCATAACATCTGTTTTCACAAAGACGGAAGTCTTATGTCTTCAAATGATTCAAGCAATTACAGATTAAAGCAGCACCTGGAACAAATAATGTAATTAAGCCATTTCAAAGTGTGTATAAAAAGAATCTCAGCACACCAGACTTTCATGTAAGGTGCAACCTGACCTCTGCCAGCATGCCAAAAATTCAACCACCAACTAAAGTGCTGATCTTAAAGTCCTTGAAGATCAAGTCTGCTGCTAAGGTGGCAGACCTCTTTAATGTGTCCAAACATCAAGTAAAAAGGATAAAAAGATTCCAAGAAACTGGTGATGTTTATGACAAGCCCAGATCCCAAGGCAGACCTCTTAAGACAACTATTTAAGAGGAGCATTTGTTGCTTGGACAGTCAAGGGCCAGCGGAGTGGAGCTACATGAGAACTGGTCACAAGAAAACGCAGTATCTGCAAGAACGCAGTGTTTACGCAGTGTTCTCCATGGCCAAAATAATGCTCAAAAACCAGCATTGAACAAAAGACAACAAAAACGATTGTGTTGCATTTCTTAAGGCCAATAGTTTGCAGAAAGGATGGACAGTAAAAAAGTGGCACTTTTCTGAACAATCATCCATTAAACTGCATCCCAATTGTCGCAAATACTGCAGAAGACCCCGCTTGGACCCTAAATTCACCAAGAAAACAGTCAAGTTTGGTAGAGAAAAATCATGGTGTGGGGTTACATTCAGTATGAGGGTGTCTAAAAGCTGTGCAGAGTGGATGGCAACATCAACAGCCTAAGTATCAAGACATTCTTGCTGCCTATTACTGTCCAAACCACAAGAGAGCAAAGTTCCTGAAAGCAACAAAGATCAAGGTAATCCAGAATTGGCCAGCCCAGTCACCAAACATTAACATAATTGAGCATGTCTGGGGTAAGGTGAAGGAGGAGGCTTGGAAGAAGAAACCAAAAAAAAACCTTGATAAACTCTGGGAGCCCTACAAGACTGATTTCTTTGCCACTCCAAATGATTTCATTATGAAGTTTTATGAGTCATTGCCAAGTATGGATGCAGTCCTCAAAGCTTATGAAAGTCATACAAAATATTAATGATTTGTTCCAAGGCACCATGAATTTATGTTCTAATGTTGCTGCAGCATGTTGGTGTGTATTCAAGGTAGAGTATATTTATAATTTCATTAAAACATTGTTTTTGTTGACGATAAGACTTTTGGCCAAGAAAAATTTAACCTTTCTGTCTTAATTAAATGATTAAAATGAACGAATGATACAAAACTTTCTTTTGGCATAATGAGCATAATCCAGACGGCTCGCCATTTCTGATTTCAAATGATGACCAACTACAAGTCAAATTATTATTTGTTTTTCCAACAACTTGGATAAGCGACAAGACTTTTGAGCATGCACACCCTGCAGAGTTAAAGCCAAATAAGTTGGGGGGGGGGGGGGTAGTACGGGACATGGTGGCTTAGTGGTTAGCACGTTTGAATCCCGATCATGGGTGGAGTTTCCATCTTCTCCGGGTTCTCCGGCTTCCTCCCACATTCCAAAAACATGGATTCCAGGTAAATTGAACGCTCCAAATTGCCCTGTATAGTGTGTTTGTGAGTGAGTGTGTGCCATGAACTCTTTCAGACATATTTACATAAATGCTCCATCTTGTTACTGCTAAATGTGTTTTGGTCAGCCTCTAATCCTTTTACTCAGGATGCACTTAACCAGCCTACAGGTTGCTGGTGGCAAGTGTGTGTGTGAATTTGTGTGGCAGAATATATATATGCGTTTGTGTATACTTTATACTTAAAAAAAAAAAAAAAAAAAAACGTGAAATTTGTACTACACAATTTGTAATTTATAATTTGTCCAACATATTGGAATGTATAAATATATATGACTTCTTGTTTCCATGAAATACAGTGGTGGCCATGATAGTAAAAAGAAAAAAGGTGGGTGGGGCGCCACCATGCATATCTCATGGTTTAGCAACTTAGTCCTTTGGGAGTTTTCAAGACTAAATTGGAGCAGCCTGCTGGCCAATCTTCATTAACTACACATTGCACCAGTAAGAGCAGAGTGTGAAGGTTCAATTAGCAGAGTAAGAACACAGTTTTGCTCCAAATATCACAATGCACACAACATTATGGGTGCAGAGTTCAAAAGATTGCTTTGATGAACATGA
>JAOUQT010036239.1:0-11267 GCA_025769995.1 Xyliphius kryptos
TCATACTTTCACGGGCCACTTAATAAAGTAAGTCTATATGCCTAGGCTTTTTAAATAAAGTGTTTAATAAACACACAGGAGTAAAACACATAGACAACTGCTATGTCTCTGATTATATTCATTAATGATTTTCACAATTAAACACTCCATGCTGACTCAACTGGTGTGTGTTTGTGTGCTATACTGAGGGATGTTGATAATGTTGATTTCACTGACTTTTTGATTTGATTTTAATTTCTTTATTGATTTCCGTAGGGAAATTATTCTCTGAATGTGAACACCTGAAGCAGTGTGCTGCCCCCATTGAGGTGCACAAGAAGAAGTTGGGGAAGGGGGGGTTAGGCATGACGCACTTGTGTGGATGAAAAACTAGGTGTAAATGTATTCTTTTCAAATAATGATTTAAATGTTTCCAGTTAATGAAAAGTATATTTTTTTATCTGACTCACAACGCGAGAGAGAAACCAACAGACACAAAGCAAAAACCTTTAAAGAACTTTCCTGGAATCAAACAAGAACCTTCTGAACATTCAGAGAATCAACAACCCAAATATTATTCACTTGCAAATCATTAAAATCCTACCCTATGGCTGTTGAAAGTCTTAACCGGCTTCCCTGTGAACCTAAACTAGGATTAAGCGGGTAGAGAAAATTTATATAAAAGTGATTGAAGCGTGTGATCTGTCTGTAATCTCATGTGATGGGCCTCGATCAGATATTGTGTTATTGGATTATAATCAAGTTAATTATAGTGAACATTAATGTTTTAAGATTACAATTACAAGAACGTGTGTGTGTCACACTTGTTCTGAATCACTGTCTTGTCACTTCTAATCATTCCTGTCATCTATCACTGCAATCGAATGTAAAATCAGTTTGTTTTGAACCGAGCCCTGATTCGTTCCCATGTTTTCCAACATCAGCATCTCATTTTCTACTTCAGTCCAACAATTACAGAGTATCCAGACAGTAGTAGTATGAGAGGTGTGTGTGATCATGATTAATGCTTGTGGCTTTTTCGATGCAGAGCGTGGTGTAAATGTTGAATGCTTGGCTGAAGTCAATCATATGTATGAGTCTTTATAGTCCAGATGTGTGAGTGCATGATGGAGGGAGATGGTTATGGCGTTATCAGTCTAGCAGCTTTAGATCTAGTAAGGATGGCTGAAGAGTCTTGATGTGGCCCATGATAAGCCTTTTGAAGCACTATATGATGATGGGTGTATGTGCAAGTGGATGGCTGTCATTAAGGCAGGACACTGAATATGTCTTTGGCACTTTAACAGCACATCAGGATGACGGCTCTCCACAGGGAGAGGTCAGTAAAGACATCTTCTATCTGGTCTGCACTTCCTCTGAACACCCTCTGAGGAATGTTGTCTGGACCAACAGCTTTCCATGAGTTAATTCTGATCTGTTGTCAGCTGAGGTGAGACAGGGCATCAATGGGGGTGATCTTCCGAAGAGCAGAGATGGCTCCAGCTAGATAGTTTCTGAACCGGTGTAGAATGTTCGATGAGTGATCTGTCACCTGGAGTCAACATAACAGATATTGGGTTTGAGTATCCTAGGTGGGGACAGGGCTCTGCCTTGTAAGCGCTGGGACTGTTTATGTACAGTATAGATGGTCCATGTGATCTTTTTTGCATGATTAAATTCTCCAGTGACTATAAACAATATGTCAAGTGGTGTGTTTTTCAGATCTATAACAGCTGCATACAGTTCACAGTGGGCTTCCTTAGCATTAGCATCAGGTGGAATGTAATGAACACATTTGGGAATTCCTGTGGTAAATAAAATGCTCTGCATCTAACTGTCACAAATTCCACAAGTGTTGACCAGTAACTAGAGATTAGCACAGAGTTCTTCCACCATTTAACGTTAATGTAAAAACACAAGCCACTGTCATGAGTTTGACTGCACAGAACTGTCAGCACAAAACAAGGCTAGACTTCCTTGCTGATTGGTGGCCTCTGGAATTCTGTTATTGAACCATGTCTATGTGAAGACACAACTGTCTCTAAACTTTCACTGTGTAGCTCACTGAAGCCAGATAAAGTCTTCTTTATTATCTAGTGAGCAGAGGTTGGTAAAGGAGGGTTGCATTGGTTTTTAGCCTAGCATGAACTCCTGCCTTCTTGCCACGCTTCTTGCGGTGTCCCCTCCATCTGATGTGTCCCCTCCTCTGACGCCACTGGCATCAGGCAAAGCCGAGGCCTTTTTGCAAAACATTAGAGAACTTATTGGAATTATTAGACATTTGTAGAAAAGATATAGATAATATATAATAAACAAGAAAATATGAGCATGTTTATTGACCCCAGATAAAGGGAGAGGCCAGAAATTGAGAATATATGATTTTATATGTATAATATATTCTTATACCTTAAATATTCTATAAAGCCTGTAATTTATACATCAGTCCCCAGATAGAGCACAATAATTCTGTATAGTTTACCTGTTTGCATCTCATTTCTTTTCTCATTCTAAAATAAAATCTGATGCCAAGATGAGTGTACACAATCATCCATCATGTGGATATGACAGTGTGTGTGTATGTGTGTGAGAGAGAGAGACCCTCCATTCTGAATTTCACTCCTCCGCAGTTGGACCACTATCTTCTGATGCCTTCTGAAGGAGATTTCATCATTATACACCTTGTGACTTTACAGTTTTATTCATTGTCATATTAGGCTGATTCTTTGCTAATCAGAACTCAGGGGGTGTCGGGTGTATGTTTGGGAAAGCGGCCACATTGAATGCGTGGGCTGCTTTCGGGTTGTGGAGTCTGGGTTTCCTGCTTTCCTGCCAAAACCTTAATGAAAGCCAACATCGTGTTTTTTTTTTTTTAAAGGATTGACACTGTTCCTCCTACTAATTACCCAGAGATGCGAGAGATCACAGATCTACCGGTTTTCATTTTCACAGTCTTATTTATTTATTTATTTTAAATTTGAGCATCTCACAGCGTAAAACGTTTCCAGACTTTAAAACAGTGTGTGAGCATTGTAGTCTGTGAGAGTTTGGGAGAATCATAGTCATGAAGTGTCAGAAAAAAGGAGAATGAGAAATCCCTCTGTTCCTCCCTTCACTGTCAGAACAACACGCACTGCTGTTGCTGCAATTTCACACTCTGCTGTGCCTTGCCGGCTGGCATTTGATGCTTTTATAGAGGTCAGTGTGTGTTTCTGTGTGTGATGGAAGAACCTGAGACACAAAGTACAAGAAAAATATGCTGCAAGATATAACTCGAGGACTCATTTCCACGTGGAAACAGACAGCGACACCATGGATGCACTCTTCCACTTGAAATGTGCCGCAGGAATGCCGTCCAGACGTGACAGCGAATGAATGCAAAAGTTCCAGAGGTGCCACAATTACAATATTTCAGAAACCTAACTAAGTCCACACAAACACACACCCCTTTACACTTTCAAAGACATTGCAGCTTAAAGCACGTAATCCTCAATCTACTGTTAGAGATACACCACTTTTTATGCAGTATTCAAGTTAACATAGATTTGTATTTTATTGGGTTCAGGAATGACGGTGGTCCGAGCTTCCTGCAGTGCTGCACATGCAATAGATAATCTTTCATCTAGTGGGAAATTAATCACAGCCAGGTGTAGGGTGTGGTGGATCACAACACTATATATCCCATAATGCACCTGGTGTGAAGTCTTGGGTCATAGGTTTTTAAAATGGCAAACCCTGGATGGGTTAAATGCAGAGATTTCCCAAAGAAAGAATTTCCCAAAGGGGATCAATAAACATAATCAAAATCAAAATGATAGGGTGGCACAGTGGCGCAGTGGATAGTGCTGTGGCCTCACAGGAATAAGATCCAGGGCGACTATGGAAATTTCTATGTGGAGTTTGCATATTCTCCCAGTGTTCATGCGGGTTTACTCCGGTTTCCTTCCACATTCCACATGCATGATAGGTTAATTGGTGTATCTAAATTGCCCATAAGGGTGTGAATTTGTGAGTTGCCAGGTGGGCACTGGCTATCCTGTGACTCTAGAACTAGGATTAAGTGTGTATAGAAAATGAAATATTGAAAATCAAAAAGATCATGTAAATATATCACTGCTGCATTTAAGGTGGAAACGAAATGTCAAATATGCTGGGGTCAGGGTGATTGTGTGAATATTCTGGCAGGATTTCTAAGGTGGAACTGAAACTTCAGATAACTCGACTTATCACTTGGAGATAACAACGTCATTTAGTAAAGAATAGTAATGAACTTTTAGAATTTACCAGTGTGTTTGTGAAAGTTTAAATGATTACCAGAGAGTATGAAAACATCTCAATATGTTCACTTTTCTGCTTCAGAGTTTGGTTTATATTTTCCTGAGGCACTGTGACACTGTGACTCCCATTTATTATCTCTGACACTCTATGAGTTTAGATTCAGTTTTGTAGGCTTAAATAAGATATGGCGCTAGGGATGCTGGGTAATAGTTGTCTTTAAGAATTAGATAACTAATCAACAAACAAAGTGTTAACAAAGTTCTGCTGATTACTGCGTGTTCAATTAAATAAAGAAATAACTCCAGGCTATTCATAATCAAAGCAGAGAATCAATAGGGAAAAAATTACTCCAGGACCGAAAAAATCGTTTGTTCCTGATGAGAGAACAAAATTTTCAGCAAGGTTTAATTGGAACAGAAATGTGCTCTGGGACACGACGAGAAATAAACATGCAAGTGTGATTTGAGTGAAATCGACTGTGACTACAAACCAGCAATGACCTTTTCAGTCTATTCTGAATGAACACTGGATTAGGAACACCAGTGATACTCCTATATAGGGTAAAAGACGGGGGTCCAAAAGTTTGCCGGTTCTATCCCTATTCTAGGCAAACCATGAGTGACATACCGTTGAGCAAGGCACACAACCACCAAATGCTTTACATGCTCCTTAATAGGGGCAACACACTACTTAGGGTGCTCTAAGTGCACCCCAGATGGGTTAGATGCAGAAAGTATTAATTATTATTATTACTGTACAGCAGAAGGCAACATTTAGCAGCTCTGGGTAAATGGAGACGTGTAGTTGATCTGAGAGATAAGTGTCAGACAAGTGAGGTGAACTCAAATCAGATCATGTGTTTGGTTGATGACTTCACTGGCATAAAATAGTATAGGTTTAATAACAGATTGGTATAGTTTAAGCCAGATTGGAATTGGGATTTGGTTATGTATTTTTTTAATAGAGTAAAAGAACCTGTGTTCTTTGTCTGTCAGCTCTTTCACCGCTGTATTGAAATTTCCAGTGGAACTTATTTTCAATCTCAGATAATTATATTCTTTACACTCTTTAATTTGTTTTCTTTCTTAACAGAATTGTGGACTGTTTCCTTGACATCTGGACCTGTTTTGGAAAGTGATGGTCTTGGTTTTTTTAGGTTGACTTTCAGGGCCTAGTTTTGACAGAACTGTTGTAGCAGGTCCAGGTTCTGCTGGAGCTCATCAGCACTGGGCGAGAGCAGCACCAGGTCATCTGCATACAGCAGGAATTGAATCTGGCAGTGGTGGAAAGAGAGGCCAGGGGCTGTACCCTATTCTAGTGGAGGAGGCCAATTCATCAATATATCAATATATACAACTTTGTTCTGTTTTTCAGTGTTCCCAGAATCAATGAGTGTTTATGAATTCCTCGATTAATGTCAGTTGGGTTTGAGTGTGTTTGAGGTTTTAGATTCTGAGTGTACGTTTATAGAGTTTTAGCATCTCATAGTAATGAAGGCGTAAATCTGTGTTGTTTGGATCTTTGTGTTTCTAATTTGACAATTTTCTTAACTCTTTCCTAATATTTTGACATTCAATATTGAACCATTTCTTGTCTGTGGTATTTTTGGGTTTGTTTTTGGATTGATTTAATTTGCTTTATAAAGATTTGATTCATGGTCTGAACTGCAAGATTGATGCCTTTGTTACTGTGGGGGTATGTGGTGTCCAGATGTACAGGTATGTAACATTGTTTAGGTTTCTTGGCTGCTAATTCCTTTTGAAACTCTTCAGTGATTTTTTCGTGCCATCTGTATAATTTGGGGATGTTTTATAACTTACTGGGCTGTGTGTGTAGTGGTGTTAGTTTCTACGGAACCCCTAAAGGGACTTTAAAAAAACTAATGATTTTGCGTTCCCTCGTAAAATATTTTGTGTCTTCTCTCAAGTAATTTGTGTTCCCTAAAAAAAACTTTTGCAGTCCCTCACAAATATTTTGTGTTCTCTCACAAATATTTTGCGTTCCATTGCAAAAACTTTGAATTCCCTCTAAAAATATTTTTGCGTTCCCTCACAAATGCACAAATGTTTGTAACACCTGTATGCCTTGGCTCTAGTCATCATGACACCACAATGTAAACGTATATTAATCCATTCCAAACAAGCAGACTATTTTATTTATATTTTTTTATTCTTTCTGCATTCCAAAGACATGCAGAATAGGTTAATTGGTGTCTCTAAATTGACCTGTTAGTGTGTGAATATGCGTGTGATCTGAAATGCTGATCAGCGCAAACTAGAGATGTTCTTACGCTTTTGCACAGGTTCATTTTTAATGTGCACAGCAATGACTTTATATTTCGGTCTGAGCTCGAAGTAAAATTCAGCGAGCTGCTCCATAGTTCATAGCAAGCACCAAAGTACACAGGCAAGCACTACCATAGTTTGCAAGGGAACGCAAAGTATTTGTGAAAGAAAGCAAAATATTTTGCGAGGAAACACAAATGTTTTGTGAGGAAACGTAAATGTTGCGCCTTGGGGCTTAGTTCTATGAAGTAAAGTTCTCCAGCCAGTAAAGTGCTTATTCAAGTGCATTATTGGACGAGTCTTAATTGCTGTTTAACAAAATTATTACCAAAATTAATGAGGACAGAACACTAAAAAAATGTCTTTTTTCCATTGATTTTTATGTTTTATCAATAGAATATGATGCATGTCTGTTTGTGGCTTATTTCCTTAAACAAAAAAGGATCTATTCTTCGGATTACAAGGATGAACTTTACAATGAGTATAGCCTCAGGCAAGCAATATAGAGACGATACTCCAGAGAAGCAGGAAGAAGCTTCTCAACTTGCACCTTCTGAGAAATCTGATGACGGATCTTTGGACTATAAATCGCAGGTTTCCAGAGCTACTTCTAAATCGATCAGGAAAATCATCTTCTTAATGCTCAACCACCACATTACAAGCACGGGCCAAGGCGCAAAAAGCCCGAATTGAGCTTGATTATTTGCACATGGAATTAAAAGCCAAGCAGGCGAAACAAAAAGCAGAACAAAGAAAGACTTTTGGCAGAAGCACAGTAAATACTTCTTTAAAAACAGAAACAATTTGATTTGGCTCAAGCAGAAGCAATTTTATATGAACAGCCAGCGGCACAGATGCAAGAACTCGTTATAAAACCAGCCATAAGAGCAGAATCAATCGATTTGTGAGCAAAGTGAGTACGCCGCTCATAAACACCACTTTTATATTAAACAAGAAGCCTGAAGTGGTGCAATCTATCGTAATATAACCAGCATGCCAAAATGGGAATGAATATCAACCTCCGAAACGAAAACCTATTGTTACACAAACAGCACCACCTTTGATTACATGCTGCAATCACAAAAAAAATCTTCCATAAATTTTATGACAAACTGGAGCATTACCGAATGTGTAAAGTTTCATTCTTAAATGGAATTAAAAACATAAATCCTTTTTCTCTGCAGATAATGGATTTATTGGAAGACTCTTATATCTGGACTCTCTGATGTGCGTCCATCCAACAGTGGATAAACCTCCCTATATTGTAAGAGAGTTTTGGATTATAGAGGGAGCGGATTACAAAGGCGAAAATAATGTACAATACAATAATAAGAGTTGACCCCGTTTTTATGGAAAGCGATCAAAGTGTTTCGACACTTTAGCACACAGGGAAACAAAAATTCAAATTTACAGTGACAACTCAAAAAACTAAAACAAAAACCAAAAGGACTTCAATTTAAAGGATGTAGAAGGGCCCAATCATCCTATCCATAAAAAAAAACTCATCCACTTAAAAAGTGCATTTCAATCCGGAATAACCCCTTGCAAGAAAAGAAAGCTTATTTTAAAGAACATCACATCTGTTTCAGATAATGGATAATTTAAAGACACCTCAAAAGATTGCAAAGCAGTGATTAAATGGAGACAACAAGAATCATGTTTCATCGATGCATCCTGATTCCAAACCTGTCTCAATGAATACTGATCCAGAGAATAAGAGTGATCAGTATAAATCCAAAGATTCATTGGTTGTCATGCCACAGTGTACAAAGGTATGTGGACAGTCCCAAAGACAGTGTTTGTGTGTCAAAATTTATTTAGTCAAAATTAATTCCACAGACATTAGCGCAGTCAGAGTTTCTTAATCTTTTTGGTCAGGTACGCTTTAATTACTTTTTCTGAAAAAACTCAAGCTTTTGGAAGGAAACTAATTGATTTTCATATAGAATCAAAATACGGAAAAACCTGCCAACGGTAATCAAATGCGATTTCGTTTCGAATGCCAAGTTGAAAATTCCAAGCCCAGAGATTGCGAAGCATTATCCTCATTTAAATTCTGTTGAAAACAAAATGTATCCGGTTGATAACAACGCTCATATCCTCTTATTATTAGAGGAGAAGCATAAAGCAAAAAAACAGATAAGAGGCCCGAAGAATAACCTTTTGCTCTGAAATAAGAGCCGGATGGGTCATAATAGAAGATGTGTGCTTAGATCCGGTACCCAAACCCTCTCAGGTAAATGTCCACAAAACACACGTGTTAAACAATGGTTGAACATCATATTTCGATCCAAACACTGATGTAATCTGTGTTAAAAGCAAAAAGAAGAGAGAGTCATAAATTTCGATACAAATCACTTGGAAAAAAAACTTGTTTGTTGAAACAAAATGAGACAACAAACAAGATTTATCTATTTATGATAAATAATTATGGACAATAATGGACAATAAAGTCTCTTAAAACCAGGAGAAAAGCACCACTTCTGTTTTTTGCCACGCAAATCTACCAAACAATAGAGAGCAAGCTCTTAAGTGACTCTTTTTAATGAAAAACACATTGGAGAAAAATAAAAGAGCATTTTATTAAATTGATGCAAAAAAGGTTGGAAAATGTTCAAGCAGAACTCGCTCTGATTTTAACAATGAAAAATGCGTGGCTATATACTGTATGAGACGAGCTGCGAAGAAAGGCGAAAAAGAACACGATTCTGACGCAAGACGTTTTGTTGAAAGACACTTTTATGTTGAAGACAGTCTTATATCATTTAAATGCCAGAGGAAGCAACTGATTTGTTTAACCAAACACAGAACATGTTGGCTATATCAAATCTGCATTTTATAAAATTGCCTTAAATAGCAGTCAAGTCATGGAGGCATTTCCCATTGAGGATCGTGCAAAATATTTGAAAAATTTAAAAATTGATGCTGAACCCTTCCCAGTTCAAAGTAACTTAGGACTTAATTGGGATTTGCAATCTGACAGTTTTATCTATCAGGTTTCAAACAAAAACAAACCATTTACCCGTAGGGGAGTATTATTAACTGTTAATAGCCTCTGCGACCCTCTAGGTTTTGCTGCCCTGATCATAATGCAAGGCAAAGTCTTACTAGAATTTTCAATTGAGGAAAAAGGCTGGGATTCACCACTATCCCCAGAAAAACATGAATTGTGTAACTCATGGAAAAATTATTTGCAAGCACTTGAGAATATCGGTAAACCTAGATGTTACAACCCAGGTACCTTAAAAGAATGTCAGGTAAAATAAGTATGCATTTTCTCAGATGTGTCGAATGTAGTTATCAGAGTAGTTGTGTATATGCAAACAGTGAATAGTGAAGGTTAATGTCACATTGGATTTGTAATCGGAAAATCCAAACTAGCACCTCGAAAACCACACACTATACTACGTTTAGAATTCTGCACAGCAACACTTGCTGTCAAAATATTCAAGCTAGTTAGAGACAAACTAGACATGCAACTGGACAATGTGAGATTTTTCACTGACAGCAAAATCAGACTAGGTTATATACATACATACAGAAGATTCTACACATACATAGCAAATCGGGTTAGCAGGATTAGAGCCGTAACAACTCCAAATCAATGGCATTATGTGCCGACCAATGTAAATCCAGCAAACCAAACCTCCAGGTTTCATTTAGCAAACGATTTGCTAAACAGTATCTGGCTTTCTGGTACACCCTTTTTGCACTCTGGTATACTGTACAGGCTGAGCCAATACCAAGTTCATTTACTTTGCTAAAACCAGACAATGATGTTGTTGAAACACTAAAAACGACTACATTAGAACACCAATTGGGTTCAAAACTATTCGAGAATTTTTCCTCATCCATCTTGTTCAAACCTTCAAACAGCAAGTCAAAGAGAAGAAAGTATTGAAAAGTTTCAGTGAAACACCAAATATTGAAGAACTAACCCAAGCTAAAACAGTCATCCGAGCAGTTCAACCAGATGCCTTTTATACGACACTGAGTAATTTGGGGAAAGGCCATCTCAGCCCCATAATAGACAATAAATATCTCTTACGAGTGGGTGGAAGACTTTCAGCTACAGAACTTACAGAAATGAAAAACATCCTTTGATTGTTCTGTCTTCAAGTCACATTGCAACATTGATAAGACACTATCACGACCAAGTAGCACACCAAGCTAAAGGAGCAGAGTAAATCCTGAACCGCCGTTCACTACTTTAGGTCTAGATGTTGATTTCAACATGTCGTACAAAGGGATGGTTGTGTTTAAAACAAAAGGTGGGCAGTGCTGTAAACGTATGTGTCAACCAGAGCTGTACATATTGAACAGATTAAAACATTGTCCACAGACAGCTTCATTAACCCACTCAGAAGATTTTTCTTGATCTGTGGCCCGACAATGGTTCTGCACAACTTTTGTAGGTGCATGTAAGGTACTAGGTCTGATCTTAAAGAGCCCAGCAGTTAAGAAATATCAGCAAGAGAAAGGATGCATCTGGTCATTAAACCCTTCCCATGCCACATGGGAGGTTCTTGAGAATGCCTTATATGCGTAGCAAGACGCATTCTAGATGCTATGTTGGCAAAAACTAAACAAACATGACTCACACATGAAATTCTGAGTACATTTATGGCAGAAATCATGGCGATTATAAACGCAAGATCACTCGTACCTATATCAACAGATCCTGACTTTCAAACAATATTAACTACAGCTATGCTACTAACTCAGAGG
>JAOUQT010036256.1:0-11266 GCA_025769995.1 Xyliphius kryptos
ACACACACACACACACACACACACACACACTCCACACACACAGACACACACACCCCCCACACTACACACACACACACACACACTACACACACTACACAAACACCCCACGGAACACCCCCACACACACTACACACACAGACATACAATCTCACACACACACACACACACACATAACCCACACACCCCCCACGCAACACACACACACACACACACACACACACACACACATACAATGGGGTCAAAATAGTGTTTGATGTCATGTTGAAGAAGGTCAACTCATTTTATATTTTTTATAAAACTCCAGTCTGAATCTTAAACCTGAGTGTCTCGGTTAACTGCTCTTATCAGCGCTTTCATTACATCACAGTATCAGAAGCACTTATACACGCTCACACACACACACACACCATTCACAAACCGCCTCGTGGCCACGCCCCCCATGACAATCACATCTAATTTAAATGTATGTTACATTCCGCGTGTGCTATCAGACTTTGAACATCGCTTTCAAAATTTAAATTTTTGCGTGAATCGGTTGCAACATTCATGTGTTTTCCATTTTCACTTTCTGTGAATGATGATCATTTGGAAGCCGGCTTAAAAAATCAGCAGCTACTGTTCCGACTCCTCCCACCTGGCTGACAGCATTCAATGCAAATCATTAGAATAGTTTGGGATAATAATTAGGATTGTCTTGTAATAATATCAACATGATGTGTGGGGAAAGGGTTCAACATTAAAGGTTTAAAAAAAAAGAATTCTGGTAGATTATGATGACCTGTCGTTTTTCTAAAAAAGCATATTTTTGTGAAAATAAAAGTAAATAATGTCTCTCTCGCTCTCTCTTTGCAGGAGTTTACATCACTAACAAAAGAGCTGAGTGCATTTCGGGAGCAGCTTTTAGAGAAAGAGGAGGAAATCTCTGAGCTTAAAGCTGAGAGGAACAACACCAGGGTATGTGAGTGTATATATTTAATTTGAAAGAATAAGTGGAACCGACGTCACATCAGAAGAACATCTCACTTTGATGCTCCATGAGCAAACAGCACTTAATTAACACTTCGGAGTTTGTACTTTAAGTGTGTGTGTGTGTGTGTGTGTGGTACAGCTCCTCCTGGAGCATTTGGAGTGCCTGGTTTCACGGCATGAGAGGTCTTTAAGGATGACAGTGGTGAAGAGACAGGCTCCTCCGCCCTCTGGAGTCTCCAGTGAAGTGGAGGTGCTGAAGGCTCTCAAATCTCTGTTCGAACATCACAAAGCTCTGGATGAGAAGGTATGACATTACCTGCTCCTCTGTTCTCCTCTCTCTTTTCAGTTACAACGTGTGCGATCAGACTTGTTGAGCTTATCACAAAAAAAAAAAAAAAAAAAAATGACAGATACTGTCAGGTCCATTCACTTTGTAGATATCTCCCCCTAGTGGTCAGGTATCAAACATCATCTGTATTTAACATTTCCAATACTAAACTAATGGCACATGAAACTCGCTGATGGTGATGATCAAAAACACCATTGGTTTTTAAGATTAGGTTTGATTGTTTTTGTTCCTGTTGTCATGCTTCTGCAGAACTACTGTGACGGCTGAATGAGGAACTTTAACCTTAATGTTTTGTAGGTGCGAGAGCGCTTGCGAGTGGCTTTGGAAAGAGTAACCACACTAGAAGGACAACTAGCGACGACCACTCAGGAGGTACGGTCAAAAAAAAACCAGAACGTTTTGCTTTGATTCCATGTTCCTGTTAATCAGGGTCCAAATATCCTGTTTTAGAGAAACCAATCTGGTTGTTGTCTAAAGTCTGATTGTGTGTTTGACTCCTAGCTTGCCTTGGCGAGACAGGGCAGAAATGGAAAGGCAGATGGGACCAAAATGGACAGAATGGATTCCTCCAAACCAACCTGGAAGGTACGCAGAGAAGCTCTGGGTGTGATAGCTCAGTGGTTTGGCTGTTGGGCTAGCAAGCTAAGGGTTGTGGGTTCAAATCCCAGCTCCACTGATGGTGCCAATGTGGGTCCTTGAGCAAGGCCCTTAACCCTCATTGCTCCAGGGATGCTGTGATCAACCCTGTGTTCTGACCCAAACCATCAAGTTGGAATACTTGTAAGTCGCTTTTTATAAAACCGTCTGCGACATGACCAAATGTGCATCTAAATGTAATAAATCTCCAAAAAGAGTTACCTTACAAGCGCTAAACAGTATTTGATATGTCTGCAAAAATGTGTTCTTCAATGTTGTGCTAAATTATATTTAATATTTTTAATGTATTCATGTCATGTACCTCTGACATCCTGTCATTTTATTATCCAATTAACTGTAATTTTTAAATGCCACAGGAAGTGGGGTCTTAATCAGTCAGCTTTAAACCCTTCGTGGCTACATGCAGTTGTGTTGTATCGTGTTGTTAAAAAAAATCATCTGCTTAATATATAAATATTTTTTTTTTGAGTTTACATTTTAAATTACTGCAAAAGTTGCAAAAACAGAATTTACACACATTATTATAAAGATTCAAGTCAGGTAAGCAACATATACAGTAAGATAAAATGTTATTTTGCTGTAAAAGCGCTATACATTTGCTGAATGCATTACAAGTGAGTTTGCATTAGTTTCATTGATGCACCACAAGGTCCTCTAATGTACCTGTGTTACCTTGGCAGCAAAAAGGTACCCTAATTGTATTTTCTATGAGACAGATATGAAAGGAAAAGAAGCAAATATAATGCCTGCCTTCTACTTTTCCACCAAACAGACAGCTACTGATTACAGGAAAAAAAGATGGAACATAACAGGTCCAGAAAACCTCACTGGCGATCCAATTTCATAGCATTTTTATTTGTTGTTCACAGGATATTGACATATTCTGTGAGCATTGTAACTGCCTGTCTTATCAAAATTGGCCATACACTGACACCATCACATGCAATCAAGACCACAGTTTATAACCGGCACTCAGGCACAGAGAAAGAGTCCTGATTGTACAATCCTGAATACAACTTACCCAAAGAGCACAAGCCGAAGTTTAAAAAGTTGAAGTCACAGTCTGTGTGATTAAAACTGGGTTTTTTGAGTATTGTGCATGTAGATTTCACTTTACTTTTGATATTAAATATAGCATTGTTTGTACAAAGGTAATTCAATTTTAAATATAAAAAAACACTTTAACAAAAAGTCTCTATGTTTCATTATTATGGTTTTTAAAAGTTTTTTTAGGTGTTTTTTTTTTTTTTGCCTGGCATAGTGGTTAGCATGTCTGCTTTCCAGTGCTAAAGATCCAAGTTCAAATCCAGATCTGGGTGGAGTTTCCATGTTTTCTCCAGTTTCCTCCCACAGTCCAAAGACACGTATTCAAGGTGAATTTGTTGCTCTACATTGCACCTATCTAGTGTGTGCTTGTCTGTGTGTGTGCGTGCCCAGCGATGGATCGCCGCCCTTTCCCGGGTGTCCGAAACATTCTGCCATGGATTGGCATGGGGAACCCACTACGGTATTATGCCACATTCACAGGTCATGATTTTATACAAACTCTAGAATGATAAAAGTTGACATACAGAAAATTTGTGCTTTTTAGAAAACAATGGACGGGATGTTTTATAAAGTTAAAATTTCTCAATGGTAAAGCACCTGTCTGTTAGTATTATACACTTATTGGTATTGTGTTCTCCTAATTTAAAATGCACAACTAAAAATTCTAAAACCCTTCTTCTGACAACTCAGCCATTACCTGAACTGCCTTAAAAACAACCTCCTGACACCTCATTATGAATGACGTGTTCAGAAACTTGCCCAACACCGACACAGTTATAAGATACATGGAGCTGTCTGACAAAATTGGTTGTAATAAGATGTAGAAATTATATATATATAATTATATATATTTGACTTACTGATATTTTTGTAAAAATAATTTAAAAATGAAGAATAGGTTTTGATTCTACAAAGGTTAAACATTTGTGAAGAGTATAAAATTCAAATCTCTAAAAGAAATGTGCGATGCATATAAAAAATAATCAGGTAAGTGCCATCAATAATAGGAAGGAACCATGAGTTTAAAGGATAAACACTTTTCCATTTTTATGTGGTTAATAATATGTTAACTGCATATTTACAAGTTTTGATAAAATGGGTAGTTATGTCCCTTAAGTCTGATTGGCTGGGCCGTGACCGTATTCACAATAGGTCTCTTATCTGAGTGCTTCTTATTACTATAATTGCGCAATAGAAAAAAAATGTCCTCCCGACCTTTTTCATAAACTGCGTTCTGTAATTTGGCCACTAGATGGCAGTATTTGTTAATGAACCCGGAAATCTTTTACTTGCGTCAGAGTAAATAAAAAAAAACGTACTGGATTCTGTTGCGGAAGGTGAGTTTATTAGCAATTTTGTTTTCGGTCAATACATTTATAAAATAAAAGCTTGTTTTTTCATCATAGTGTGTTGATAACCGCTTTATAAAAGCAACAAGGCACTCGAGGTTGTGTATTATTGTGAATAAACCACGATAAGAGGTGTAACTGTTCTCTGTTGGGCCCAATAACACCTCTTTCCTGTGGTTTAATAATGCCACCCTCTCGTGCCTTGTTGCTTTATTAAAAAATAGATTTATTTAGAAAATGTGGGTCTGTTCGCTATTCTGACTACGTTGTAAGTGTTAAGACCTGGTGCATCAAAACCAGGGGACAACCCTCTTTTATCAAACACGTAAAAATTAAATAGTTGTCCATCTTGAGCTTCCAACGAAATGGAAGCTGAGCCAACATTTAAAACACAGGGGTATTCTTTTTCAAACACGACCTGAAAAACACGGTCCACCAGATAAGTCAACATTATGGTACGATATCTTTCTGGTATTAAGTTTTCAATCTGGGGCCCAAATTGCTGCATGATAAGAATTCCTTTTTGCCCAGGTTTGATTTCATAAAATGTGATGTTACTGTAAGTGTAAAATCCCACATAGGGTACGGGGTCAGGGGGAGGGATAAGAACACGTTTGGCATCTCTAAAAGCTCTCTCCATAGCTGGAATGATATGTGAGTAGGCCTTGGTTATCACATCCTGATTCTGAGGTCTTGTGCCTGCCATGAGTACGACCAATCCAAGTTTGAGCCGAGGTACTAAGGAAAAGGTGGCCGAGTACCCATCCAGGTCTCCATCTTTACGTAGTAACTCATAGCCAAGCTGCTCGTTTACCTCCCATGGGGTTCCAGTGCGGTTGGCAAAGTAGCTTTTATCACATCGGAATATAGGAGTAAGCATTATTTTAAGAGTGTCTGGCTCCAAGAGCTTGCGATTATAAGCTCCCAACAGCATCATGGCCAGCTTTGCTAAGTCAGCTGCTGTGGAAAACATCTGACCTGATGGACGATACCATCCCAGATCGTACAGTGGAGCGGGTCGGCCACTGACATAGACGCCAGCCGCAAGGTGACTCTGTATGTCTGGGGTTATATCAAAGCCAGTGTCCTCCATCCCCAACCTGTCGAGGATGTTTTCTGTGATCCAGCGCTGGTAGTTCACACCCAGCACTCTCTCAGCCAAAACGTGGGCCAACATGGAGAACGCCAAGTTGCTGTAGTGACATCTTTAAAAACAAAAATTATCTGAAGTAACTGCACCATAATTCAGGGCATGATAAATGGGGGGAATATATCTATAAACTTACTTGGTCCCTGGATCTGCGACCAGAACATCATCCTGTAACAGACGAATTGCTTCATGAGTATTTCCATTCCACAACAGGTTCGTGGATCGAAGTCTTCTTGGCAAACCTTTATTTAGCCAAACAGTAAATATGGTTTACAATAAAAATATGCATCCGAAACAAACCTACTGTACCTGTTACAAAACTGAATAATTATCACATGGTGATTTAATGTTCTTAAACCCTATACAATGTATGAATATCATAACTACAATGATGCCACAAAGAAACACCCTGCTCAGGGTGGGTCCCGATGCTTAATGCTCTCTAACATTCTCTCCAACAGTTTATTTTCATACCTTCCACCTGCACCGTTTAAATAGCAACGGTTATTGTGAATGTATCTAGGCTGATGGGCGTGGTCGTCTCTGCTATTTTGGCAACTGAAAAGACAGGTGCACCAATGACTGAAAACAACCTAAACAAGTGTGCAATGCTCAGAGGTGGTAAGTAAATGTACTTAAGTGCTTTCTATGCCTTTAAAAATACTTTTTATTCACTACATTTCCAAAACAGGTTCCTTTATTGCTTTATTTATGTGTACTGTATTAATCTTCATCTCTAAACACACTGTGTATTTTATCTTAATTAGTTGACTTTTACAGTAAATACTGTAAAGCATTATACTGACAGACTGAGAAACAAATCCATACATTCAGTTCAGTATTAGATAAAATCAGAACACTGCCAATGTTGTTAATCAACCACTGCTTTGCACATTAGAATATTTAATTAATACACTGCTCAAAAAGTAAAGGAAACACTTAAAGATCACAATATATCTCCAATAGATCAAACTTCTGTGAAATCAAACTGTCCACTTAGGAAGCAACACTGATTGACAATCAATTTCACATGCTGTTGTGCAATTGAAACAGACAACAGGTGGAAATGATGGGTGATTAGCAAAACACTCTCAATAAAGGAAAGGTCCTGCAGGTGGACCTTTGCTTTTTGGCTGATATTTTGGTCACTTTTGAATGTTGGTGGTGCTTTCTCGGGGTAGCATGAGACAGACTCTACAACCCACATAACTCTCGTCTTTGATGACACATCAATGAGAGCTGCGGCAGCAAGAAGGTTTGCTGTGTCTGTCAGCACAGTGTCCAGAGCATGGAGCAGATACCAGGAGACAGGCCAGTGCACCAGGAGACATGGAGGGGGCCATAGGAGAGAACATTCACCGGCTCTTCAGAAGCATGCCCAGGTGTTGTAGGAAGGTTATACAGGCATTTTGAGTATGATTCCAAATCCAGAACTAAATGGAGTAATAATTTTGATTTACATTTTGATCATTTTTATGTTATTTTGTTCTCGAAAGCGTTCCACTAAATAAAGATATTCAACCGAAATATTTTATCCATATTATTGTAGAGTGAGGTTTGTGGCAATTAAAAATCGGGAATTAATATAGGCTATAAGAATATAGAGTTATGACTAGTGTTGACATGGTCGTTTTATTACATGAATTTATCCGTAGGTTTTCCAAGAACACGATAAGGAATGACTAAACCAAGTTTCAGCTTCGTAGGTTTGTTCGAAGACCCCAATCTATCCGAGGTGTTGCATTCGATGGCGATAGTGAACAAACGATTGAACGTAAGAAAGCGAGAACCCATTAGTTTTCGCCAAGGACATGGTAGATAATTATGGTGCCAAGTTTCAGCCTTGTATGTAGTCTGGAAGACCCCGATGCGACACCAGAGGGCTCTTGCATTAAATTGCGATATGAAACAAACCATTAAATTTAGGAAAGTGAGAATCAATTAATTTGTTTCAACGGCATGATCGGGAATTACAATGCCAAATTTCAGATTTGTAGGCAGTAGGAGAATAATTGCTGGTGAGTGACTCAGTAGGGCTTTGTAATTTAAAGGTATAGATTGTTAGTTGGGTTTATTTAATTAAATGGGTACTATGCAATGTGGAACTCTAGTTTGCATTCACATTGGTAATATGAATCACCGGAAACAGTGACCTCAACACCTATAGTATTTATTAGAATGGAGACTGTAAACTATGTTCTCTCAGCCATCATCACTGTCTGGTCTCACTCATGCTCATCAGACAGAATTGACAGAATTCCCACATATATACTCCAAAATCTTGTGGAAAGCACAGCAGCAGTGGACTGTCTAACTTATAATGTAAGTCTGTATAGTGTATATTTATATGAATTATATTAATAGTTTTAAGTGTATTGATTTGTTAGATCTGCTGGTCTTCTTGCCTGTGCTTATCCCAGCCACCCCTCAGTTCTACAGGAAGCTTGTTGGCTGTATTGTTGCTGCTCTGTGCTTCCTCAGACTTTAACAGTTTCCTGTATTACTCTGATGGTCATTATTCTCGCTTGCTGCTCACTGCTCCGGAAAGCCGTCCGCCGCAGTGAGGCGAGTCTGAGGGATTTGTGAGTGTGTACACATTATAAGGACTATAGAAAAGTCCTCTTGGGAGCGTGGGGTGGTATGGGGGGTGTAGAAGGTGGCTCACAAACCATCAAACTGTTTTAATGAGCTCTGTGCTTTTATGAGTCCTCAGTGCTGCTTTAATAACAGTTTAAACTTTTTTTTGTAAATCATGTTAACTCCAACCCTCATGTCTGCAGACTTTCATTAAATAGTCTTCATATTAATTGCAAAACATTTTCACTTATTAACCTACTGAGGTGAGACTTGGGTCCTGACAGACATCCCAGCACGCAACACACCTACAACGTACAGTAGAGAGAATGTAACACCTGTTTTGATGAGTATCTGGGTCTCATGTGCGCTGACCCAGATACAGAGCTTAGTCAATTCACCAACTATGATTCAACCATGATTCAGTGTGTTAAAAGTATGGAACCATAGCCATCATCATTTATCTGATCCTGTCTATGTGGACTCTGGGACCTCCTCCTGTAGTCTGATCAGGGTTGGAGGTCTGAAACTTGTAGACATCTCAAGTCAAAGCACATCTGGAACCAGCACAGTCCATGGAGTTCAATATGGCTTTTTATTGAAGCATGTAGTTAATAAGCTGACCACACACACACACACACGCTCATTCAGCTTTAGAATTCACAGTGTAACCGTGCATACACACAGATGTGAGCAGACAGAACGAGTGCCAGTTTGATTATAGACTCTGAACACTTGGACAAACTGTTGCATCATTTCCATCATTTCCATATCCCCCATGTGGAGAGCTCGCAAAATTTCAGTGTGGTACTATAATAGTACGCCGGCACTGCAGAGTCATTCTTAAATGTTGTCCTTCCTTGGAGAGTGCTCCTGAACAGTGGAGGTGTTTAAGAATTAGCTGTGTAAATATAAATAAATTATACAGCAGATTACACATAATACCTCCTCCAAAGTTGTGGGTGGTGCTACCTTATATTGTATCCCAACTTCCCTTATACTAACTGGATTCAAAAAAAGTTGGGACACTAAACAAATTGGGAATAAAAACTGAATGCAATGATGTGGAGGTGCCAACATGTAATCTTTTATTCAGAATAGAACACAAATCACAGATCAAAAGTTTAAACTGAGAAAATGTATCATTTTAAGGGAAAAGTATGTTGTATCAAAATTTCATGGCGTCAACAAATCCCCAAAAAATTGGGACAAGGCCATTTTTACCTCTGTGTGGCACTCCCCTCTTCTTACAACACTCAACAGATGTCTGGGGACAGAGGAGACCAGTTTCTCAAGTTTCCATGTCCCAGGCCTCTACCTGTTCGATTGTCTTGGGCCTTCTTTGTCGGACCTTCCTCTTTATGATGCACCAAATGTTCTCTATAGGTGAAAGATCTGGACTTCAGGCTGGCCATTTCAGTACCTGGATCCTTCTCTCATGTAGCCATGATGATGTGATTCAGGGTCTTCCCTGAAAGAGATGACATCTAGATGGGAGCATATGTTGTTCTAGAACCTGAAAATAGTTCTCTGCATTAATGGTGCCTTTTAAGACATGCAAGCTGCCCATGTCACAAGCACTCATGCAACCTCATACCATCAGTGATGCAGGCTTCTGAAGATCGTTGATAGCAATTTGGGTTATTCTTGTCCTCTCTGGTCCGGATGACCTGGTGTCCCAGTGTTCCATAAAGAACTTCAAATAGTGACTCATCTGACCACAGAACAGTCTTCCATTTTGCCACACTCCATTTTAAAGGACCCCTGGCCCAGTGAAAGCGCCTGAGCTTGTGGAGCTCGCTTAGAAATTGCTTCCTCTTTGCACTGTAGAGATTCAGCTGGCAATGGTGGATGGCACGGTGGATTGTGTTCACTGACAGTTGTTTCTGGAAGTATTCCTGAGCCCATTCTGTTATTTCCTTGACAGTGGCATTTTAAGTTTGAGGTGCAGTGAGGTTTAAGGGCCCGGAGATCACGAGCATCCAGTAGAATTTTACAGCCTTGACCCTTACGCACAGCGATTGTTCCAGTTTCCCTGAATCTTTTGATGATGTTATGAGCGGTTGATGATGATAAGTTAAAAGTCTTTGCTATTTTATGCTGAGTACCACCATTCTAGTATTGCTGCATTATATTTCTGCGCAACAATGGTGGAATTGGCTTTAGGGAGACTCTGACATTCTGAGAAGCTCTTTTTATACCCAATCATGTTGTCAGTTGACCTAATTAGTGTTAATTGGTCTTCTGGCTGTTCATTATATGCTCAATTTTCTTATTCCAGCCACTTGTTTTTACTTGTCCCAACTTTTTTGGGATTGGTTGACACTAAAATTTTGAATCAACATATGCCATAAAATTCCGTTACATTTACTCAGATTCAACTTTTGATCTGCCATCTATTTTTCTATTACGAATAAAATATTGACATTTGCCATCTCAACATCATTGCATTCAGTTTGTATTTGCAATTTTAGTGTCCCAACCTTTTTGGAATCTGGTTTGTACTTCACAAGTCACTTTTCTGTCTTTTAAAAACAGCAGGCACATGATACTCTGTAAAACATGTCTGTAAGTGTGTCACTGGTGCACAGACATGAGACGGCATGAATCAGAACAATGCTGCAGAACCAGAAGCCTCAATAGTTCATACTCATCTCCTGAGACTGATACTGAATTACAGTATGATGGATTTCATATCTGGCTGTGTTTTTAAATGTACACTGCTTAAAAAAAATAAAGGGAACAGTAAAATAACAAATCCTAGATCTCTATGAAAATCTTTGAATAAATATTGAAATACGTTAAGAACAAAATGACAAAAAAATTTATCAAAATGTTAATCAAAATGATTACTGTCAAAGTTTACTATTAAATTATTACTAAAACTGTTTGATTTCAGATTGCAATAACCTGCTAATGCTTATAATATCACAAATGACCATTTTTTTTCTTATTTATAGAAAATGAAAAGGTTGAAAACTCTGCCGTGCATGATCATTTGGAACATGCATTTTGAGTGTTTTATTTGTTTAAAAATATACTGTTATCATTGGCAGTTTTTTGAAAAACATTTCAATTTTACTCTAATAGTTGACTGAAAAATTACAATGACTGCAATTCATATAGGTCATTTTGGAAAATCTGAGAAAATATTATTTGCATAATAATTTG
>JAOUQT010036266.1:0-11265 GCA_025769995.1 Xyliphius kryptos
AGCGCCCGAGACGTTCTCCCCTGGATGGGCATGGGGAACCCCCCCGCGACCCTCATAAAGGAACAAGCGGAAGATGAATGAATGTTCTCATGTCTTCAATAATTTTTTCTAGGAGATTGCTGAATCCATCCACAGGCCAGAAACATGTGCATGGGTAAATTAAGAATATAAGAATATTAATTTGTTCTATGATATAAATGTGAATTTCTGTGTGTCTGCTTCATAATGGACTGATGTTTTTGTTCTCCTGCAAGAACTGGGATAAGCTTCAGCCACCATACTTAGCAAAAGCAGCCTTAAAATTTGCAAATTAATTATATAAATCATATTACTGCAATATAAATGATTGACAAATAGTGATGCCTAAAGCATAAAGTATTGTCTCAGAATTAATTTAGCAATTTTATTATTTATCTAAAAAGACAATATTCTATTTTTTTATTTAAATATTGTCTTTTTATATAAATAATTAAATTGCTAAATGGATTTTAGTTGGTTTACACCACATAATTGTAAAACTATTATACTGTGGGGACAACCAACCAATTATTCAATTAAAAGTCACAATACAATGAACTACAGCTGCAGCAAATGTGTAATATTAGCTTAACCTTAAAACATAGAACACAATTTGCAAAACAATCTTATGTAAAATGACTGCATGCAAAACACAAATTATATTTTTTTTTTACTCAACCTGCATGTCACATATGGGAGAGGAGGAGGAAAATAAACAAAACTGGAGCCTCCCAACCTGCATTAAGTTTCTTGCTAAATTAAAACTTTGTATTAAGTAAAATGCATTAACATCTTCATGTAAAAACCCTGCTGCAGAGCACATGGTTCGTTACTTATTCCCCTTGCTGCTGAAATGGGAGCTGTAGCAATTCAGCTGACTGAGATAATGCTTTTTGAGTGTTCATAATGCCACCTTAAGTGCCGCTGGAGGAGTGCAGTGAATTAATAGTCTTCATAGCTCGATCTCAGGCAATTACATTATCCACTGATTTATGAAACAACAGTTGCAAATGGCAGTGTAACCTTGAGTCTGTGAAATGCAAAGTGAAATACTTATTTTGTGGAATTTTGTGATGTCAGAGAGGAAGGGCATCACAAAAGTTCGCTTAGAGAGAAAAGAATATGATTGGAAAATGCAAATGTTATTTTGTGATGATTTAAATATTCAGAAGCCTTTCCTCGCATATCATCATAACCTGCAGGTTAATGTAAAAGTTTGTGGACACTTGGTCATATTCCATGTTGAACTGAATTCCTAAGTGAAAGAAGTGAACACGTTTTCTAAAAAAATGTTACACTGAGTCCCAGAGTGTGGTAGCCAAACAATAAGCCCACCTAAGGACTCCGATTCGGACTCGTTGCTCTCGTTAAAATTGTATGTCCGGCCCTGTGCTCTGTGCACTGAGCCCAAAGCGCCTGAATAAAATAATTAGCAAAATGACTCAACATAAGAAACTTTTACACAATTCAACACAGTTGCTACTTATTAACAGAATTGAATATATTTAGAGCCCAGCAATAGATTTGTGCCCAGTCATGGGTGTATTTACCCAGCGCCCGAAACTTTCTCCCTTGTATGGCCTGGGGAAACACTCCACCGCCCCCTCGCTTGTTTGCCAACATTGGGATACCGTCAAAGACATGCCCTTCATTGTTCTTAGTCATGGAAGCATAGTTATACAGTCTGCTCAACAATACACTGACTACATAAATACTTCCGGAGTTCAGAATGGTGAGACAAAGAACTGGCAACGTTATACTGGGGAAGGGCTCAGTTAGGAATATTATGCTATACTGGTTGTTTTTTGAAAAATAAATAAATAAATAAATAAAATAAACATTCTGAAATTGGCAAACATAATGCAGGCTTGTGAGTCCATTCCAACTGGAAATATTCTTTATTGTTATGCCTTCCTGATACACACACAAGCACATATACCTGAGAAATGCAGGAACACTACTGACAGCTATGTAAGACAAAGTCATGGTGACCTTTCTGAGAACGTAACGTCTCATATATCCCCAGCTATCTGTATAACTCTACCTCCCTTAGATTGTAGTGACAGACCCCAAATTTGCTCAGTATACACCAACAATAAGTGGTTTAACTGAAGCAAATTAAATGGGTTTAAGTATCTTTAGAGAAAGTGTTCTTGTTTGTCTAAAAAAGGTTTCCGTTTGTAGGTTTGTTCTACTGACTAAACCAATGACTGATTACATTTTCAGAAGACAAAGCATTACACAAATTATTGGCTGCATATTTGAGCATTTAGAAAATGAATTAAGGTACACAGTTCAGTTCACCATAACTCTACATTTCATTCACCTATACAAAGTGAACAGAACAAGTCAAGCAGAATTAAACACCAATTGTCCTGTAGCATTAATAACGCTACGTGCTCCCGAACAAGCGCTGTCTATTCTGTACAGTTCTGTCGGTATTTATCTAGTCTTTCATCTGACGAATGAAACCCCCTGGCAGGACAGTGAAGCCACTTTCATAGTCAATATTTAATCGACTGTGACTCGCTGCAATCACCCGGCTGCCCTTATATTGCTCAGGAGACACAAGAGGAACAACAAATGCATTTGATAGGCATTTTGGATGATTGGCTTTTCTGTAGCTAGAAGTCACCACAAGCTGGTGAAACCCCAAAGCAGATTAAAGCAGGGCCTCGCTTTTTTCCTTTTTTTTTACACATCTTAAACTGCTTATGACAGCTTCTTGTCTCACAGTGGAGATGGAAAAAGATTCAGACTACTGCGCCTCTGATTTCCTGAGTTCTGAGGCCAGGACTGTGGCCTTTCTTATGTGTTCCTGATCCATTTCCTGACTTTAGTCAGGGGATCAAAGGAGTTTTCATTTCTTTAGAAGCTCCTGGGCCAGATCTAGCTACTTTGGTCTAATACCCACTTTAGCTCAGTGGGCTCTACAAGAATCACACAGCAAATCAAGTCATTCGATAGCACAATTTGTATTTAGGGTCAGAAGCTTATGTGTTAAAGATGAATAGAAAACTAATGGAAGTCAAGTGTCAACTAAAAATATCCTATAATGTTTTGTGTCAAAAAAAAAAAACAACAAAAGTTGTCCTTCATCCAATGCAATGACAGTCATTCATATGTAGTAATAATAATTCAAAATTTTGTTGGTATGATTATTGTCTAAGGAATTATCACAATTACATAATTATGAAATAATTAATATACCATAAACCACAGTAGTGAAATCAAGTTTCAGTGCCCTACTGTCTGACTAGCATACATGGTTGTGATATTTAGCTTTAAAGAGTAATGGATACATTTTAAAATATATATTTGCATTGTGGTGGCATGTTCCCACATGGAACTGCGTCATGCCCAGTGGATTAGTTCTATCTCGCAGCAAGCTCTCAAATGTCACATGAAGAAAATGAAGTCTAGCACGTTGCACTATTTCCAAGATGCGCAATGCATAGCATTAATTTTCAGACACACCAGTTAGCTTTTGCCTTTTGTGAATGCATTTTGTGCATGGCTGGTTGAGCAGCCAGTAAATTCTGAACTGACTGCTGTGGCTGCTGCTGCATTTTCATTACAAAAGG
Organism: Xyliphius kryptos; assembly: GCA_025769995.1. Taxonomy (NCBI): domain Eukaryota; kingdom Metazoa; phylum Chordata; class Actinopteri; order Siluriformes; family Aspredinidae; genus Xyliphius; species Xyliphius kryptos. The sequence goes on from JAOUQT010036266.1 coordinate 3,603, forward strand.
TAACAAGGAGAGGATTGAGGTGAGACTCTTCATCGGCAGAGTAATTCCCAAGAGTCGGTGCGCCGCGCACCATTGGGGAGTTCGCAGCTGATGGCTGTTGCTCACTACTTATCTTTCGCGGTCGTTCTCGAGCCCTGCACCATGTTTCAGAGAGACAGCATGCTAGAAGCGCTGCAAGAACTCATCAAGAGAACCACATGGACTGAATATTAATGGCCCGCCTCAGTAAAGTGACGAGGCAATCTGCTTTCACCTACTTAAAGAAAATGACTTAACCACTCCTGGAACTTTTGCACCTATTAGCTAGTGGCCCTGGTAATAAGATTCCTGTTTGAGTGGCAGAACACGTCTACTCCATCTTGCAATTAGTGGCATATGTGCCAGGACGGTAAATGAGCCAGAATCTACTTGATTATGCTGAAGCCACGCCGGTGTCAGATAAATTATATGAAGTCAGCTATAAGCAATAAAAATGCTATTTTTATGTGCCGTGCTATCACAGCTTTTCGGATGAATTGCCATCTGCTACACAAGCTACCTATTGTTAAGCGCACAAATTGCATGATGTGCCTGCAGGCACTGCTGGATCAGAGCATGTACATACAAACATGTAATTTCCCCCCATTTAGATACACTAAATAAACTAAGTAGCTAAGCAATTGTCATCTCTGTGTACACGTATGTTTTTTATCATCAGAACTGAGGAAAAAGTGTCAGGATATCGTCCGAGCAGACACTCTCACTTCAAGTAAGATATATTGCCAATAGTATGTTTATTTTTGCATGTTAAAGTTTTTGCCTTATTTAACAGCCATGACCAAGAGCAGCCGCATTACAATAGTAGGAGAATGTGAAAAAAACAGCACCAGGGGGCATCAGTGGCAAGTTACCGGTGATGAACCTGTGCAGCCATTATAAGCTGGAACATCACATGTCACGGCGAAAGGGATCGAAGAGTGGAAGAAACCAGAGGCCACGGTAGTTCAACCCGCCAACATTAGTATTTTAAATACAATGTAAATAAAGCCTGTTCCTGAACGTGGCAAATCCTGTCTCTGGTCCTCATCTGTTCTCACACCATCACATGAGGTACTGAAACCTGAGAATTATAAGGATGCTTGTGGCTAATGACAGCATGTGCAAGCTTTGCAGGATTGTTTGCCAGCGTTGATGCACGGCTCTGACTTTTAGCGTTCCTGGAAAAGGACAGAGTAGGCAGAGGAGGTGAAGGTCCAGATGTTGCACGTCAAAGCAGTTTGACAGATGTGCAGTAGCACTGAATCCAAAAGCAAGGTTGATTAGAGGTAATAATATAATGCACATCTCGGCAACTCTGCTGATGAAGGTCTTCAGTTGTTACAAGCTTGGGCTGAGCTGTCTCCAGTCCATACTGCATCTCATTGTTTTACAAAGTTTTTTTTTGTTTAATGCAACATATACAATACTTCTCTGATCTAAATCTGTAAAAGGCAAAGCCCTTACACACTGATTCACCCATCATCAAGTCTCCCACCTCCTGAGTCTCTACGAGGCTGAAATATGGCATTGTGATTACCATTATGTCCTTGGAAAAAGTAAATTCTGAAATGAATATGTAAAATGAATATAGTGCAAGTTGTGACTATGGTGTCCACGCGATTGATTTCTTACGTGAATTTATTAGAAGGACACAATAAGGAATGACAGTCAAGTTTTAGATTTGTACTAGCGAAGACCACAATCCATTTAAGGTGTTGCGTTTGATGGCTGTACCGAATGAACAATTGAAAATAGAAAAAGTGAGAACCAATTTTTTCAATGATATTATGAGGACTCAGAATGCTAATTTTCAATCTTGTAGGTACTTGGGAAGATCCCGGTGTGACACTGGAGAGGTCTTGCATTCTATGGCGATATCGACCGAGCCATCGAGCATTGGAAAGTAAGAAGTACTTAAACTGCCACAAACCTCACTCTACTCTATGAAATCATCACATTGTTTTAAGTTCTTTCTGTAGTGTAGCATGAGTATTCCACTAGGACTGTTATATTTAAGGCTTTGGTCCAGTTATCCTTAGATTATGCATTTTTTTGTGGTTATCAGGCTTCAGTGCTTCTTTTAGTGTCAGTGTTATTCAAGCAGTACATATTTATAATTGGTCATTAATTGGTCGGTTTCATCCAAAGCGACTTACAAGTATCCCACTTATTAGTTTGGGTAAGAACCCAGGGTTACACACAGAGTCCCTGGAGCAATGAGAGTTAAAGGTCTTGCTCAAGGACCCACATTGGTAAATTTGGTGGAACTGGAATTTGAACAGACAACCCTTAGTAGCAATCTGAGCTACTATTCCCACAATACTTACACACTTACATAATGCTCCCACATACTTCGAGCATTCTGTTAGTAGATGTTTCACAGTTAGATGTTTGTGACACGTTGCAGAGGAGGGTGGATGAGTCCCCTTTATTAAGTGTTTCAAAAGATTTAATTAAACAAAAGTAAAAAGATTTAATTAAATAAAAACAATCCACAAACGCGGCATTTCTTCATTAGTAGCTAAGCATCATGAACACCCACCAACTTAGTCTTCAATAAATATTATCATGACAAAACAGATAAATTGTGGGTGGCAGATCATTCTTAGTGTAGCACTAAAACTGGCATAGTAGCGTGTACAACAAAACTTAAACATATGGGGACAAAAGACCCTTGTCATCTAATGAACAGGAAAGTCACAAACCTATAGAAAAAAGAAAAAACAGAACAGCTGTAGAAAGCAACGTACTGTGCACTCAAAAAACCTGAAGCGCATTGGTTTTGGTTCAGTCATAATCACATGACCACTAAATAATCTGTATCCCATTTAATATTTGGTCAAATGCAGTGACTACAATGCTGTATTTAAGTTTAAAATACGTGTACTTTAACCTGAGCATTTTCATTTAAAGCTTCTTCACACTTCACTACATTTTAGCAGTACACTGTGTACTTTCCACTTGACTACATTTAGGCTTAATTTCAGTAAATAATCTAAAAACCCAAAACTTTAAGACTTATTTGGATCAGAATGTAGATTTCTCTACTAATCTTTTCCATTAATCATATATCACCTGAGATTGGTTCCCTGTTTTAAAGGAGCTACAAACGGAATTTACTTCTTTTACATCAATGTTATATTATTTATGATCTTATAAGTAATAAATACCCTACCAAATACTAAAAAATGTAAATTAACTCAAGTATGATTTTTCAAGCAGGTTATTGTAACAGATACTTGATTATGATTTTTTATGATGATGTATTGGGCGCAGCACGGTGGCTTGGTGGTTAGCACATAACCGCTCAGGGCAGGAAATCCAGGTTCTCCCTGAGTCAGTTCCCTCCCACAGGCCAAACACGTGGATTTAAGATGAATTGGATACTGAAAGAAAGCTTTAAATAATTTGAGCATACAGATTCAAATGGCTGATTTCAAATTATTTGAAATTGCTCAGTACATATCAGCGCTTCACCTCGAGAGACACTGGGTAACATACATATATGTATACCTGTATATAAAAAGCCATGTATATACTCTTGTTTATATAATATTTTGGTAAATTGAAAATTTGTTTTTATTTCAATTTTATAACACTAAAACCCATTATAAATCTTAATTCACATTCTTATTTTTTAATCGGTTTTTACCCTTGTAATTTATGGTGTTGCTTTTTTTTTTATTCTGTAATGGTGTGGTGCATACATCATGCCCATTAAGTTACCTTTAATCTTACAAGAGAAAGACTATAAAATTTTCATTTTCCAAAAAATTGATTTTTTTTTTCCCAAAAGAGGAATATTTCTTCCTAACTAGGAGAAAAATAAAGGATTTAAGATTCAGACTGGGCCTTAAAATGTAAAAGGAGTTCAACTTAAACATGACATAAAACACCATTTTGACCACATTGTTTAAAAAAAGTCTTCAAGTTTGTTGGTCAATTAAAAAAAAAATAATAAATTGACTCAGAGTCTGGCTCTAACATTTGCATGAAATCTACCAATGAGAGAGAAAGAGAGACAAGGAGGCACAGAGAGAGACACACACAAAGAAAGGGACAGACAAAAAGAGACAGTCAGACAGACACTGACAGATAGCAAGAGACAAAGACAACTACTTTCTTTATCCCAGAGGAAATTCAGACAGTTGCCCTTATATAGCTTTCGTGGGTGTGTTCCAAGCAATCACACACACTGTCCTGGATGCATCTGTCCAGTTTCCAAAATGGTCTCTCCTGTGTATATGTCAACAGACCTGCATTTGGTACCTGTTTATCACTTATTTACCAAGGACTATTGGTAAATAAGCAATTGAATAAAAGCATGTTAATCTAAGTTAATTTCCTACCATCATCTTACACACTGGCACATACACAAAGTAATTAATATCTCCAAATGTCCTGTGACAGACTATGTCAAAAAAGAGCAAGGGCATTTGGCAAATGTTTGTTCTTCCATCCCAGTGCCCTTAGCATATGTGCAAAAGCAGACAGTTCACCCTCCCAGGTTGTAAACTGGCAGGACAGGCATGGTGTGACAAATGGCCATTGACACTTACACACAGGGTCAAGTGAAGGGGGTCATTAATAAACTATCAGAGACCGGATAAAAGGGAGGCATAAAGTGTAGACCAGGGCCAAACGAGTGATTAAGAGTGCCAAAGTGATGATGGTTTCTGTTCCCTGTCCCACTGCATGTCTGATCTTCTCATGATCAATTTGTAACTGCTGCACTGGATTTTTGCCACAGAATATTTACAAGAAAAAACAAGTCACATGGTATATAGAATATACACGGGTTACGATTTCAGAAGGGAGCATTTGAGATTGTCCTCAAAGTTAAGATGTTACAAGCAGGAAAAATGGGACAGTATAAGAGTTTAAGAACGTGTGATAGTTAGACAAATGGCTTAAAGGGTCTCCAAAACCGTAGCTTATGGGGCGTTCCAGTCTGCAGTGGTCAGTATACATCAAAAGTGGTTCAGGTAAAAAACACTGATAAGGTAACAACAAGGTCTTCGACACCCAAGGATCATTGACACACATGGGGAGTAATGGCTGGACTACGCAATGATCCAACAGATGAACTACTGCACCTCAATCTACAAACTGAGACCTGTATGTGTGCTGGACAAGCAAGTCCGATCTATGGAAGCTCCTGACTTATAGGAAGTCATAGGATCTCCTGCTTCTACAGCTTTGTGCCAGATACCACAGCACACCTTCAGGGGTCTAGTGGAATCCAAATCTCTGTACGGGCAACTGTAGTTATAAGTCAATAGACTGATAGATAAGATAGTACAGTTGATAATGTAATAAAGTCTTCATTCATTTATTTATTCTTTGTTTGCATAACTTAAAAAAACAGTGTGGCACAGTGGGATAGCATTTAGCATGCTCACCTCTCAGGTTCCATTCCATGATTCCATGTTTTCACAGTGTCTGCATGGGTTTTTTTCCATATTCCAAAAAGGGTGAACTGGCTTTTATAAATTATCCCTGTATAGTTTGAGTTAGTAAGCTCAATGATACAATGGCACCTTATGCTAGGTGTATCTGCCCAGCTTTAAAATCGTGCTCAACTGGATGGTTAACACCCCCTTCCCTGCAACCCTAGTAGAAAATTAAGTGGAAAGCAATGACATGAGATGATGAGAACTTCAAGACCAAAAGTATTACAGAGTAAATCATTTGAAAAAAGTTTGAGTTTCCATGTTCTCCCTGTGTCTGCGTGGGTTTCCCCCAGGTACTCCAGTTTGGATTTAAGGTACATTGAATGCTCTAAATTGCCCCATATAGTAAGTGTGTATGGCAGTGTAAGTGTGCCCAGCGATAGATTGGCACCCTGTCCTGTGTATCTGTCTAGTGCCAGAGACGTTCTCCCCTGCATGAACATGGGGAACCCCACCCCGACCCTAGTACAGGATTAAGTGGACGAGAATGAATAAAAATTAATAGACTTAATGTAAAATGATATTGAGTATTGGATCCTATTTTAATCGTATCTAAATCGAATTGTATACTGGGGAGTTTTAAGGTATCGAATTGCCATGAAGGCTCCGATTTACACCCCTAGTACAGAATAATGACAGTCATGTTTGTGTTTCATGATTAGCTGACAATATGAAAATGTATTAAGCCACAAAGGAAGCCATATATTTTCACCCACAGTCCTCTGAGTAACAGACACACAGTCAACTCACAATCCACAGAGAACATAGATTGCTAGCTTCCCTACAAATGTATAAAGGCCATGTCAGTTCACATACTGAACTATTTATAAAAAGAATATAAATGTGTATTCAATTTAAAGCATGCAAAAGAAGGGTTGTAATATATTGTTACAAATGCAATAGGCACATTTCACTTGTAGTCTAAGAGCTGCTTTAGAAGACAATTGCATAAATGTTGCATACATGATGACAGTGGTGACTTTAAGCTTTGAATTTCTAATTGTAAAGTAAAACATTCAGGTCTTCCAAACACCAATGACCTAGATAAGGTCCTTAAAACTAATAAATCTGGGTTTTAAAAAGGAAGAATTACCAGTGTTCCACCCAAAACTGTCCCACAAGCCTTATTCTTACATCACCTTACATCAGGATTACAGTTAGATTTCAACATTGTTTTGTTGTGTGATTTATGTAGATACATATTAGTGGTTTGTTTATGCAACAGAAGGAAACACAGTATTACAAATACACAGCACTTTTTTTTTTTTTTATAAATCAGCGTTTGTCAAAAGAGTTGTTTAGCTGTGTGATGCATGTTCCCTACACAGTTCACTATGTAGTTAATAGTACACTTCTGTAGTGGACAGTCAGTAAGTTAACTAATAAAATGTTTTAAATGTTTACCATTCTACCAATGTGTTGTTGTGCTGTTTAGACATGTTTTCTCTGTGCACATACATACACACTTGAGAGAAACCAAGCACAGCAAACACTTTGTTTTAAAATAAAACATGATTAAAAAAAAATCAATAATAAAATGCAACCTTGTTATAGTGGTGGGACCGTTTCAGTGATGTCACCATGCAGAATTTCCAAAATATTTTGTAAGGGCTGCTGTAGAACCACTTGCAAACTGAGCTTCAGAAAGCAGCTTCAGAAAATGATTAACCAAACCAATTAATGTCTTCTTCCTTCTAACTATTGTTCTTGCAGCTGTTCTTCACACTGCCACCTGCTGTATTGGAGAGGTAGTGCTGCAGAACTTGTAACTACAGAGACTGTTTAGTCCAGTTATGTAGTCTTAATTGGTAACAAAACAATACATTTATGAACACATAAAACACACAAAGAATAGAATCGCAAATGGAAATTCTGCAAAATGGAAATTCTGCAAAATGGAAGAAACACATATAACCTGTTAACAGGTCCTTTACATATTCTGAGGAGCTTTTAAAGTGTTTGCGGCATGATGGCGCTGGGGGGATTAACGCTGATGAGGATTTGGAATTATACTCAAAATCAGTGTGGAAAATCAAATGACAGGCTGATCCATCTTCAGTGGAAATTTCTCAATACACATTCAAATGGTGCTCAGTAGTGTGTGTAGCGTAGTGGCGCACGGTGGCGTAGTGGGTAGCACGACCGCCTCTCAGCGCTGGGGGTTCCCGGTTCGAATCCCTATCTGGGTGGAG
>JAOUQT010036277.1:0-11265 GCA_025769995.1 Xyliphius kryptos
ATAGGACTACATAGTGACCTTGACATTTAGGAAATTGTGTGTTGTTCTCTAATTTTGATCTCCAGTGTATATATATACATATATATATATATATATCTTTGCCGATGGTGGGAGAGAGAAACAATATTTTGATTCTCCTGTATGCCCTAGATATATGGTGAAATTGACAATGCATCTTATATGTCTACAGACCAATACCAATATAAAATTTTCTATACATTCTCAAGTGATGATTGGGGTATTAATTACTGTAACACTAATGTTTGGTTGTTTTGTTATTGTTATGTTTCTGCATCATTGTTCTGATTCATGCTGTCTCATGTCTGATCAGTCCACTCTGAGTCACTGAAAGCCTCACCTCACGCATGTTTCATTCAGTGAACATTTTAAAAATTGCGGGTTTTGTGAGGTGCGCTGGTATTTGGAGAAGCAGAATTTTTTTTGTAGAACTCTTTTTATGTAAATTGCATATATTCATATATAGTAATATATACTATATTACCTGTTGCATTAACTAGTTCCTAGTGTGACTTGCCTCTGCCTTCCACTACACTCATCATCCATAAACTGCCTTTTTAAGGGCTCATTCTCCCATTAAGTGGGTGTGTTAATGATGTTCTTTAATTTGTTTTCTATAGCTGAAGAGAATTTAATTCTTGCAATATACAGTACATTTTTATTTTAATCCCTTTCCTTTTCACTTTATTGTTCTGTACTTCGCCATTCCGTCACTTTTACATATGAGGACATACTGTATGTCCTCGGTTTTAATGAAAGAAAAAAACAATGGTCACAGAAATAACTTGAATCTGACAAAAGAAATGATAGATAAAAATGCAATAAAAATGAACAAATAGAAGTCAGATATTGCTTTTCAACCATGCCTTAACAGAAATTATGGTACCCTTAACTTAACAACTTGTTGCACAACCTTTTGAGGCAATCACTGAAATTATTAATGATTCCCACAGGTATTTGGGCTCACTTTTCATGAGCAAACAGCTCCAGTTGTCTCAGGTTTTACAGGTGCCTTTCCTAGTTTCTTCCAAAGATGCTTAATAGGATTTGGGTAAGGGCTCATAGAAGGCCACATCAGAATAGTCCTACATTTTCCTCTTAGCTATTTTTTGGTGTTTTTAGCTTTGTGTTTTGGGTCACTATCCTGTTGCATATTCTGACACTGAGCAGCACATTTCTTTTTAAAAGCCCTTGATAGACTTGAGATTTCATTGTAGACTGCACAGATTAAAAACACCCTGTGCCGGATGCATCAAAGTAGTCCCAGAACATAACAGAGCCTCTTCCATGTTTCACAGCAGGAACATGGTTCTTTTCTTTAATTTGCTCATTTTTTTTGTCTGTAAATATACAGTTGATGTGCCTCAGCAAAAAGTTTCCTTTTTCATCTCATCTGTCCATATGACATTCTCCCAGAAGCTTTGTGGTACATCAACATGTATTTTGGTAACTTTCTGTCTGGATTTTTTATGTCGTTTTCAACAACGCTGTCCTCCTTGGTCGTCTGCCATGGAGTCCACTTGAAGTTCAAACAACGACAGATGGTGTGATCTGACACTGATGTTCTTTAAGCATGAAGTTTTTCCTTGGCTCTGTTGTGACCAATTGTATTTGTTTGATTTGATTTGTCATGAAATTTCCTCTTCAGCCACTTCCAGGGATCTTAAATTTCTGAATAACATGTTCATCAAGCTGCTTGAGGATGGTCTTATAACCTTTATCTTTAATATGCTTGTCAATAAGCTTTATAAGGTTTTGAGCACTTATTGTGTAAAGTCTTTATTTTAAGTGATGCTTTATGTCACCGTTAATGAACAGTTAATATTTTTTTTATAATTTGTATTTTTAATTATTTATGAATAATGTTTAATTCATTTTGTCATTATGTGTCATAAAGCTTTGTGGTATGTTCTTAAAACACTTTATAAGTGTGGTCGGGTACATCAATAGACATTAAGAAAGGATTATGGCGAGTATGCATGGTCAGTCACTGGAATCTAAAATGCCTATACAGCTATCTTCTTTTTTCTGTGTTTTACTCTTTATTACTCGAGGGTAGCCAAAGCAATGAACTTGCATATTAGACTTGGCCAAGTGTTTTATGCTTACTGAAAATATTTTTCTTGCATCAGGGTTCATTTGATAAAACGGACTGGATTATGACGCGGAAGGCGAGTTTATTCGCTATTTTGCTTTCAGTCAACGCATTTTATGAATCAAAATTAGTTTTTTTGTATTCTAGTGTTGTTAACTGTTTTTCTAACTGTAAGTCCTTTTCTTTTGATATGAAAGCTAATGCTAAAAGTCCAATTGTATTTCACATTTCACTTTAAACTGGCTAAAAATGTCTGTTCATTAAAAGTACTCTTCAATCAGAGGATGTGAATTCAATGGCACCGCCAAGGCCATCTAAAAGGCCAACTTAACATCTAATTGGTTAAAACAAGGGTTGAGCTACATTTTATTTAATGTTAGTAGGGCATGATTCATTCTGAAGGTGTAGACAGAAAAATATTAAAACCTGGCAACCAATGATGCAGAAATGTGATTGACTAAATGTTTGTCTGGAAGACCTTTTATAATTATTTAATGAATGTAAAATATAATATATAGAGCCTGCCACTCGTATATGTAATTTTTTTGTTTTGTTTTCAATATTAAACACTACATTTATCCATCAATCCATTATCTTCTGCTTATTCCTCTACTAGGGTCGCGGTGAGGGAGAATCCGGAGAAAACCTACACAGACACGAGAAGGACATGGAAACAGATCGGGATTCGAACCAGGAATCCCCAGTGCTGAGATGCTAACATGCGAACCACTAAGCCACCGTGCCACCCTACACTACATGTATCCTCTATAAAACTTGTTTTATGTATTTTCGTGTCTCATTTACATTGTTTTGAATAGGAAAAAAAACTTATTTAATACGCCGTCATGATTTGGGGTGTGCTTTTTTAAAGCATTTTGAAGCTCTAATTAGAACTTTCTTATAGTGAAAAATGCTAATTCATGCAATGAATCCCAATCCCAAATAGCATATGTGGGCCTCATCTGGCTAAGATGTGGCACTGCCAGCCTACTGACGGCACTGGAAAAATGCATGTGAACCAAAGGTGGTCCACATACTGAAACATGCATTTGGCCTACATATGCCAAAATGGATCTGGCCCACATCTGAGAGAGATATAGCAGTGTCATTGGCATAAGGGTCGTCCACAAACTGAAAACTTGCATTGGCCCACATGTTCCGAAACGGATCTTGCTAACATCTGGTAAAAGGTATGGCAGTACTCCCTTGCATGCATGTGACACCTTTGACTGACACATGGTTTTAATTACATTTAGTTATTTAGCTGACACTTTAATCCAAAATGACTTACAAGTATATCCCAACTTGTTTGGGATGAGAACACAGGGTTAAAACAGCACTGAAGGTTAAGGGTCTAGCTCAAGAACCCACATTGGTGGACCTGGGTTTTTTAACCCACAAACTTCTGATTGATCGTCCAACACCATATCCTCTGAGCTGCCACTCCCTCAAGCAGGTTGATATGCAGACTACACCTTGCAACCTGGAGTTTGTCCGCCCAAGTGCCATCATTCCATGCTTCAAGTGGGCCAGATATACATGGGAGATGTGGGCCAGCTGGGCCAGAATATCTTTGCTATCTGGGGTTGAGAGCCCCAGGTTTTTAGCACTTCTTTCTAAAACAAGCCTGTGCCTTTAAAGCAAGCAGCATGAGGAGCCTATCACAAAAGAGCTCAGTGGCTTAAGGAGTGGAGCTACTCTGCCGCAGCCCATCTCAACCTCGCCTTCTCCTGAGAGAACCAAACAAAGGGCCTGGAATCCACCACGTATGTTAAAAAGACGACGCTAAACGAACGACCATGACAGAAACGAACAAAATCCACGTAATTCTGCTCTCATGCGGGAGCTTCAATCCGATCACCAAAGGACACATCCATATGTTCGGTAAGCTTTCAGTTTTACAAGCCGATGGTGAAAATTCCTAAGATGTTTACAATAAACACCAGTTTTTCATTAAACTAGATTAATATAAATGGAAGTAATAGTTATGTTGTCTCCTGTTACTTAGATAATGGGATTAACACTGCTGTTTACAGCTCGCGCAATCAAGCGCTGTCCAAATGCTGAAAGGGCGACGGCCGCACACACGCGCACAGGCGCGCGCTCACTCACAGAAAGCATGTTTACAACGGCGTTAATAAACAGTACTGCTTTAATTCTGAAAGTTTAAATTGCGTTGAATGTCGCAATACGGCTTTTTGGCAAGAGGATGGTGTTGAAACCACTTTAAATCGTTATTTGAAATGTGCCATTACGTCTGCAGTTTTGAATTCGCATTCATCTTACTTGAAACGTCAACTTACAGACTTCAGGATTTCTTAAACACACACACACACACACACACACACACACACACACACACACACACACACACACACACACACAACTATATATACATGCACATTCACCTCTCAGCACTGGGGATTCCCAATTCAAATCCCAATCTGGTTTCCATGTTCTCCCCGTGTCTGCGTGGGTTTCCTCCGGGTACTCTGGTTTCGTCCCACATCCCAAAAACATGGATTACAGGTAAATTGAATGCTCCAAATTGCCTTGTATAGTTGTATGTTTGTGTAAGTGTGTACCCAGCGCCCTGTACTGAGTGTATCTGCCCAGCGCCTGAGATGTTCTCCTCTGGATGGGCATGGGGAACCCCCCCCCGGCGACCCTCATAAAGGAATAAGCGTAAGATAATGGATGGATGAATGAACGATTCGATATGATTACAATATGGTACAGTACTCAATATTTTTTTGACAATAAATCTATTATGTTTCATATAAATCAACAAGAAAACAATGTGCTTTTATTAAGATACTGAGGCAGCATTTTATTCACACATTGTTTATCACGCTATAGAAGTGATCAAGTCTAATGCTGACTGTGCAGGTCGTCTATTTACTATTAAAGACAACAAAACCAAAACTCACCTCTAAAATCAAAGAGGATATGTGTAGAAAATGTATGTACACATATGTGGCGGGTTGTTTAAGCGTTCCCCTTATTTTCTTTATATGTATATATATATTCTGTGATATATCCATCCTTATATATCCATCCATCCCAGGCCAATCTATTGCTAGGTACACTCACACAAACTCTATGGGGCAATTTAAAGCATTCAATTCACCTTGAATCCATGTTTTGGACTGTGACATGAAACCGGAGAACCCAGAGAAAACCCACACAGGTATGGGGAGAACATGGAAACTCTACCCAGAAAGGGATTTGAACCTGGATCCCCAGTGCTAAAAGGCTAACCACTAAGCCACCGTGCCACCCAAAGATTGCTCATTCAGGTCATTATTAAAGTCAGACTAATTAATTTTGTCCAAATATTTTATGGTGTTCATGATGCTATGTGCTTTAAAAAAGGTTTCCATGGCCTGGGCATGTTGGTTAGCAAAATAAATATTTTTATTATCTGAGTGCTTAAGTTCTTAAAAGGGTTTTAATTAAAATCCATTTAGCCACTGGCTATGTATGACCTAAATGTATGGTTAGATGAGTGAAATGGTGTAACAGCAAATTCTGTGACCTTTATAAGTGTAGTATGGCACCAAACACCAAAAAACACGTATTACAAGTTATGAGTTTTAGTAACCAGCAGTCCTCCAAAACGTGTTAAGGTATGATGAGGTATGATAAATTCGTGTGTGTGCAATTTTTTTTATTCTAAATTGGCACCAGTGCCCTCTTAGGTCACAGAATCCGATGATCACAGAATTTACAAATGATTTTGCCATGGTTTTTAATTGTGGTTGTATTGATTTTGTAATCAAAAAAAGGGGAAGATGACTTCATGATGTAGTCGTTACGTTTATAGAAGGTCTGTAAGGTTGTAGGGCTGAAATTTCACTACTCCCAATTTATTAGTACCAGTTACAGATACAGTTGGAGCACATTTGTCCGCTAGAGGGTGGTATAGTCACTTTCTTATAAAAGTTAGACGTGATTAATTTGTGCTTACTAGCTTTAATAAAAACACATGATCCCTTATACTGGGTTAAGTTTCATGCAAAAAAATCGTTATTAACAGATGAATACAACAATGTTGGTTGTGTTGCGGTAGATTCTAAAAGAGAAAAAACTTGTTTCCGCCCGGTCTCGAACCGGGGACCTTTCGCGTGTTAGGCGAACGTGATAACCACTACACTACGGAAACTTATGAATGGATGGGACCAAGCACGTCATATAATCAATGAAATCAAAGACGATCTGACCTAAAATTAAAAACGTAATATACTTTTTGGAATTGATGCTACATGAGGTGACATATGTTTTCCCAAAAGTATAACTTACTTCTTATATATTTTTTTCTTCTTATATTCTATTTTTGCTTTTTTTTCAGGAGTGTCAATTATTCTGTGAAACTCAAATATTGTTTTTTTTATTAATATATTTTAGCTTTGATTAATGGGTACGCAAGGAAAAATGTCCCAAGTTTGTGAGTTGCCATTTTACATTATGTGACATAGTATGTGACAGTCTCTGTCACATGGAATGTTGTTCCATTTTGCTGGAATTTCAGATTTATCTTACGTGCAGTTTATCGGTTTTAAATACAGGTTGACATCCTGAGAAATGTGTCTTTTACTGAGAGTGTAATTATCACACTGTCCTTAAAGTGATGAATTTACAAGACACAATAAAATGTTGGAATCCAGTGTTGTTTCACTGAGTAGTCTAGCATAACTGTATCCAGTGAAAGTTTCTAAGCTCATGCAAATTTTTCTATGCTTTCTTTTTCAGATATTATTTCCCACAATGTTGCTTCAATGTGTTGCTTTAATTGCGTGATAGCTCAGTGGTTAGGGTGTTGGGTTATCAATCTAAAAGTTGTGGGTTCAAATGAAGTTACCAATGTGGGTCCATGTGGGTCTCATTGCTCCATGTGTGCTGAATCAACTTTGTGCTCTGACCCCAATCATCATGTTGGGATACTTTTAAGTCGCTTTGGATAAAAGCGTCTGCAAAACGACCAAATGTAAATGTTAATAATGACTTCCTGGCCATGGCACAAACCATATAAAGTGTTAATTATATCATTAATAAGTAATAAACACATAAGAAGTATGGTTACTGTTGCTAAATACTATGTTGAACAACTGATTAACAGCTTGTATAAAGCAACAGACTATAGTTCACAAAATATAAGACGTTAAAAATCAGCAGCAACAACAACAAATAGTCATAGCAAAGGTAAAATACAGCAATTAAAAGCATATGTGACATTTAATAGAAAATTACATAGTGTCTGCCCTTGGAATATTAGGCTATTTTTAACTGTTTATGATCCTTACAAAAGAAACAACGGTAATGCAAAGAAAGTAAACAATTAAATAAACATATCTTAAATGACGTTAAGGTTGAAAAAAAATTTGGACATAAATGTATAGGGTTAACTTTCCTAATTTTTCCTAAAGACCAATGTTTTTGTTAATTATGTGGTTGTTTATACTTTGCAGAAAAAGCTAGAGAGTACCTGCATAAGACTGGCAAATACATAGTGATTGGAGGAATCATCTCACCTGTACATGACTCCTATGGCAAACCAGTAAGTGCATGTTTAAAACTGACTACTCATGAATCCACTTTTCAAAATATGCCTGTATTACAGACAAAAGCTTTTGTAGTGTTTTTTTTTTTATATATAAATTAAAGGTAACACAAAAGCTAGTTGTTGCACATAAGGACAAATAAAGGTTCTAAAACGATTAAGCTTTTGATAAATTAGTTTAAACTTTACAAATTCACTGAAGGTCACGTTAAACGAAAGCACAATCCAGCTTGTTACCTAAAGCAAATTTGTGTCAAATCAATTAATTTTTGCTTTTACAATAACCTCATGGCACAATTATTGTAATTCCTATGTATTATAAAAAAGTACTCTATTCTTCTTTATGATATTTTTTTTTAAGTAACTTAACACTCTGTCCAGTTTACTGGGGTGTCTTTCGCAAAAACATTTTCAAATTTCAAAGTTTTTTTAATTGCAAGTGAATAGCAAGTTTATTTTGTAGTTAGACTCTCCCAGTTATTTTAATAGGACGAATTGACAATTAAGTCTACTGTACTAAATGAGGTTAACAAATGTATTTTTATTATTTATGTAGCAATTGTATACTATTAAATTGTTTTCACCGTTTGTTCTCAGGGTCTTATTTCTAGCAGACACCGCCTCACCATGTGTCAACTGGCAGTGCAGTCCTCTGACTGGATCAGGTATTTAAACACAACCAAATAACATAATTTTAGGCAGGGCTTGGTGACACAATGCTGTGCTCCAGTAACCAAAGTGTGAGTTTTTATGCAAGTTCTCACTGTGTCTTTTTGTAATTATTTTCTGTTTCCTCCAAAAATATCTTCTTTGAAATTTCGGATGAGAGATTGAGTCCTCCCTCTTGGTAGCATCCAGGAGACAAGGGACAAAAACTTGTGTAGGGATATATGGAACACAGAATGTACCCATAAGTTAGGGGAAGCTTGACTTTGTTGACCCATCCAAAATTTTGATAGGCCCAGAAATTGGGGAAGAAGTTTCCAAGACCCCAGATGATATCAAACATTTTAAAGAGTCAAGCCATATGTAATCCCCTGGTAAGAAAACAAGAGTGGCATGATGTGATCCTTAACAAATTTGTTCTGACACAAAACCTCTTTAATGCAAGTTCCCCATGCCCATCCAGGGGAGAACATTTCGGGCGCTGGGCAGATGTACCCAGGACAGGGCGCCAATCCATCACTGGGTACACACTCACTTACACATCCACACACTATAGGGCAATTTAGAGCACTCAATTTACCTGGAATCCATGTTTTTGGGATGTGGGAGGAAACCGGAGAACACAGAGGAAACCCACACAGACATGGGGAGAACATGGAAACTCCACCCAGATTGGGATTCGAACCAGAAATCCCCAGCGCTGAGAGGCGAACGTGCTAACCACTAAGCCACCGTGTCACCCATAGTAAGAACAATAAGTGAGCAAATCAGGATATGGTATGCAATATGTGGACTAGTACAAATATCTTCATTAGGTTATGCAACACATTGTTAATAAAGGCTTGTGAAATGACAGAGCCAGTCAGAAAAGTATTGTCAATTATTTATAATGTCCCACAAAGGTATTTTACTCGTCACCCTACTTGATGTGCAACAAATTATAGGTCCAATTTTAAATAAACCTTGGCCTGCCTTAGCTACTCTAAAGTAGATTGACCAGTGGAAGGGGTTACGTATATTTGTAAGTGAACTTAAAATTTTTTGGAGGCTGCAAGAAATTTTAGAGGGACAAATTATACCCTTAGCCAAGGATTTGGTGATATATTGGCTTATACAGTAGATGTACTTACTGACATGGCTAATCCTAGAAAGTTTGAACAGATCACTTGAACAGCCATTAGGACAATTAGAAGATTATGAGAAAGTGGATAAAGAACTAAATACCTCAGCAACCTTAGCATACTTCACCGGTACTGCTACGGGAAGGTCGCAAGTAGAGGAAGCAGTGAATGAAGAGTATTGGTGTTGTGTCTGTCTTGCAATACAAGGAACAGGATTTTTCTCCTAGACCAGGAGATGATGGGGTCGTGCCACCTTAGCCAAGGTACACAAAGAATAATTGGGACTGAAAAAAAAGAAATCAGATATAGATTAACAAATCAATGTTGAAACCCACTAACAGAAAGAGCTAATGGTTCCATAACAAAAAAGATGGAACACTGATGCAGCTGGTGGGACTATCAGCTGAGATATATCAAGTATCTCTACCATTTAAAAGTGTATCTAGGTGAAAGTATAATGGTTTTTACAGAGGATTGTTGAGAGAAAAACTGAATTAATTATTTTCTCCTCTCAGCTAGTGTTAATGACATTGCCCACTGTAGCTGCTCCCATAAAAATGAACTAAAATTCAGTGTGATCAAAAAGGTGAACAAAAAGAGCAATATCTTATCTTTTTGACATGACGGGTAACATTGGACTAGAAAATTTGCAATTATGGCACTTTGTCGCTATATTTAGCAACTTTTCAGACCCTCTCGCAACTTTTGTCATTATGAAATTAGATCAGCATATATATATACATAGTGTTTTTTATTAACAAGTGGCAGTTATTCTGACTTATTATTTTTTTGTGTGTTAGACCTATAAATGTTCTTCAATAAATGTTTTAATCAATGTATTTGACTGTCACTGATCTGGCATTAGGTGGATACAACGTGTAATACCTCCTCAGCAATTTAGTTACTTTCATCATATTTCTGTTACTTAGCTTGATTTATGTGGTAGCTTTTGTGTTGTGAAGCTTCATTGTTGAGTTACTAATAGCTTAGCTCTCTACATTTTACAAGTAGCTTGCCCAACACTACATATTTAAACCCACATTATATCTCAGTAAAAGTTTTAACATTTCAGTCTTGAGCCACATTACCTGAACTTATTTCTGAAATCTTATTTGCAGGAGCATTCTGTAACTTAGTCTGAGCTTTGTCTGACGTTCTAAGTAACGTTCCTTTAGTTTTGTTGCTTTGACAACCATCACTCTCAACGTTCCAAAGTTGTTCGGAACATTCCATTATACTCTGTGGACACTAACCTAAAACCTAAAAAAATCACATTTTAGTCATGTTTTGTCATATTTCGGGTGTTTTTACTCACTTTATTCTCTCCCACAACGTTATTCCTTTATTATACAGCTTTAAATACATGTAATTAGTACATATGTGTAATACATGATACTCCTCCAGCTTGTCTGTGAACTGTGTGAGGTAAAATATAATTCCTTTTCGTAAGCTCTGTGGTCACCTGGCTACACCCCTTGATTCTGATTGGATGTTAGGTCGGTTGGTGTGTCTGTGTCGGTCAGGGAGAGTCCCTCTAAAATCCTAGATGTCCTATCACAAGCACTTGCTATGAAAAAAAAGCCAGAGCAGAAAATAATCAGGTTTGATGATATTACTGTGTAGCTGGTTTCTCATTAACTACTGACTTGTGTTTTTCTCTCATTTGTAAGTCGCTTTGAATAAAAGCATCTGCTAAATGTAGAAGTCTAAATGTAATAATGCAAGTTCAAGTAATTTATTTATATAGCGCTTTTTACAACAGTGTGTCGTCAAAGCAGCTTTACAGAGTCCAAAGCCTAAACCCC
>JAOUQT010036287.1:0-11265 GCA_025769995.1 Xyliphius kryptos
CTGGACAGGTTGATTTCACAGAAGTGTGGTTTACTTGGAGTTACATTGTGTTGTTTAAGTGTTCCCTTTATTTTTTGAGCAATATATATTAATGTAAGCACTTGCATTATGTTGACTACTATGAGAGTGCTTTGAAAAATAGATGGTGGACTTGGTGCATTGCCAAAGCCTTTAAATAGCTTTAAGTGGCTACTTTCCCCGCCATAATAATAAAAATGCATTGACAGTAAGACCACCTTTTTTGTAATTCCCATGATGTTAAAACTGCATCACAGTGAAGGATTTCTGTCCTTGTTACTCCTGACAGGAAATGTCTTGCTGCAATTTTACTGCCATTTTTTTCTTCACTGGCTAAAAGTTAAGGCCCTGCCCCACAGCACTGACCCGACATTACTACAAGCCATGTCTGTAATTTTATAACCGCAGCACAATCCTGCCATATAGACTAGATGTGACAGCAGCTTGTTATAGGACTATGGTGTTATTACTTCTGCCCAATACCCTCTACCGTTGCTGCTAGCCATCATCTGACTCAGCTAAGGGAGAGAAAAAACTATTCTGTTTAAAGCTAAAATCCTATAAAGCCTGTAAAAGTTATCAGTGCGGTATTGCTAAACCTCAATCACTGGTACCATTAGGCTCCAGTAGACATTTATATTAAAAAAAAGTATTCTAGTCATCATAGCGCCTGTCAGGTGCCACACCTGAGAGGTTGTGAAAATGGTGTATGTGCCGAACCAAAAGTACATAGCACAAGCACTTTGCCGTTTTATTCCAACACAATATGGAAACTCATCCACCTGCTTCTGTTACCGACAGTATGATTGATGGAGTGGGTTTCTCCACTACCTGTCTTTCCCCCTCTCTTCATCCTTACCTCAATGTTTCGAATTTATCACAGGCCAGTAAGTCTGGTTTAAAGTGGATGGATGTACAACTGTGAATGAGACTCTAGTTTTATTCATTACTGATAATGATATTTGATGTAATAAAAACATTGTTCATATAGCATTTACAATATTATGGTCCTAAAGCAGCTTTGCAAAATCCCAAAAAGAATCTTCATGATCATTAAAAAGATATCTTGCAAGGACCAAAACCAGGAGAAGCTTGTTTGGCATTTAAGATAAGGTTTAATTTTATTGATCCCTTTGGGAGGCTTAAGGAAATTAAGAAACCAGTAGCAAAGAAATAGAAATAGAGAAGATTACTACATTTGTTTTTCTGTTGCCCCTCCTACAGAGAACTTGTACAAGTTGTTGGCATGATGGCACTTGCCTTTTTCTTGGTGGCCTGGCAGGACTGACAGGTTGTAAATAAAGTACAGATTACATGCAGAGGTTCAGCACGGTTGGGGGGGGGTTCTCCATGCCTATTCAAAGGAGAGAGTTTTGGGCACTGAGCAGATAAACCCAGGACAGGGCTCCAATCTATAGCTGGGTACACACACGTATATGTGTATACACACACACACACACACACACACAGAGCCTAAATATCGGCAAATTTGTAGAAGCCAATTTATGTTGAATCCATGTTTTTGTACTGTGGGAGAAAAAACACCAAAACAATCCACACAGACTGGGAGAAAATGTAAATTTCACCCAGATTGGAATTCGAACCGCCATTTCGATCCCCAGTGCTGAGAGGCGAATATGCAAATCACCAATCCACCGTGGAGTCATAAAAGAGATTGAACTTAGTTATTGTTATTATAAGTCTTTTGAACGTTTCATATCTTAAAAATCTTTAGGGGAAAATTGCATTAGTTACATTTGCCCTATTTACTGTCTTAAAATAAACAAGAAGAATAAAGTAATTAAAGTACTACTACTAATAATAATAACTAGCCAACCCACAGCATAGCGCACGCCGCATAATTGAGCCCTTCCCCATTTCTTTCTCACCACCATAAAATCTATAAGTATTCGTGTATTCATTTTTAATTTTATGACCAGCACCTGTATGTGGATCTGTGTTTTGGACAATAAAGTGTAACTAAGCATTGTGGCTTACCTAGTTCCTTTGTGGCTATGATTTACCTTAGGGCTGTAAAACTTGGTAAAGCAGGGTTTAGCACGCCACCTCACAGCTAGAAGATCATGGGTGTAGTTTCTGGTTTCATCTTACATTTTAAAACCATGCCAAATGATATATTTAATATGCTAACTGTCCCTATGTTTGTATTGGTTAGAACTGCTACTGTTGGTAGTTAATCACTAATGCTGTTTAAAAGTTAACAAGCCAACCCACAAGTAGCATACAGTAGCATTCCCAGTATAACGTTGGCGGTGCTATTTCTGCCTCGACACCATACACTTTGGAAGTATTCATGTAGTCAGTGTATTGTTGAGCAGACTGTATAACTATGCTTTCATGACTAAAAACAACAGGTGGCATGTCTCCGAAGGTATCCCAATGTTGGCAAAGGAAGGATACAGCCACGTTTGAGAGCAACAGTTTCATTAATGACATTTTTCCAGAAATCTGCGACTGACAGAAAGGGTTACCAGATGGAGGAATTTGTATAACAGTGAAGGAATTGTAGTTTCATGTGAAGTGGTGGCCATGTTAGGAATATCCCATTCCTTTGGAACTTGAATTGGCTGAATACAGAAAGGTAATTTGTACACTCTGCAAATCTTTGGCGCATCATGGCAGCACAGTGCGATGCATGAACATTAAACGTTGGCGCTCTTGTGATTTTTTTTTATTGTGTATGCAATGTCATATACACAACGAACATAGTTTTAATGAATAAGATTAGTGTCGCCACAGAGACTTGCACATTGTTTAATATAAAGAACTTGAATTTGATAAAGAGTTTAACAGAAATGTGGCTTTCATTGTAAGTTACATGATCATTTGATTAAAACCTCTTTTTTTGGAGAGTTAAGAAAAATGCTCGTTAGTGGCAGCCCTAGAATCTGCAATTAAGAAGTAAATAATCTCAGGTGCCAGTTAGTACAGTTTACTAATGCAGGTATGTAAATCCAGATGTAGCACCAATTTTTTAAAAATTGAATATGCATATGATCTGCAGGATCAGAGGTTGTATGGTACTGTAATGGAGAAGGAAAACGCCACAGAGTAACGGGGAAGTAGAGTTGGAGAAGGCAGTAGGAGTTCAGCAGAACCTGAGGTGATTGTTTTGCTGCCAGAGCCTCTCTGGAGTTTCAAATAATTAACTTGTAAAAGACAGCATGAAATTGGATCAGACTAACATTTAGTCACTAAGGAGTTCGACCGTAGACATCTTACAAACTACAGAAAGGAAAAATCGGAGCAATACAACCATGACATGGCCTAAAAACTGTAAAAAGAAGCAGGAGTTATGTAAAGTGTGGAGATAGATGACAGAATAATAAACGCAATGGAGCTGGAGAAGCACTTCAGACTTTTCCTTTCTGCCTGTGGTGGTGTGAGCGTTCAGCACTGAGAGCACGTTTCAAAGCTGAGATCAATAACACAATTTAGTGAATTTCACACCGTATGACTTGTGTGACCTACCAACTGTTATGAAATGAACATACAGGCTTTAGGCATTTCTTCAACTATAAGAACAAAATGGCAGCAGTAGGACAGGGAGCTTTTGAACCTTTTTAAATTTAATGACCCCTTTATTATTAGTGCCAAGTGTGTGGGCAGGACATGCTCCTAAAGTTTACATGTTGCTTGGTTCTACGTGGTGCCAGTTTTTTCTATTTTTTTTATTTTAAAACACCAATACGCTTTAACGGACGGCACGGTGGCTTAGTGGTTAACACATTCGCCTCTCAGCGCTGGGGATTCCCGGATCGAATCACAATCTGGGTGGAATTTCCATGTTTTCCCCGTGTCTCCGTGGCTTTCCTCCGGGTTCTCCGGTTTCCTCCCACATCCCAAAAGCATGGTTTCAAGGTTAATTGAATGCTCTAAATTGCCCTGTATAGTGTGTGTGTGTGTGACTGTGTGAGTGAGTGAGTGTGTACCCAGCGATGGATTGGCGCTCTGTCCTGGGTGTATCTGCCCAGCACTTGAGACGATCTCCCGTGGATGGGCATGGGGAACCCCCCCGTGACCCTCATAAGGGAATAAGCGGAAGACAATGAATGAATGAATGAATGAATATGCTTTAACAAAAAGATTGTAGAAATGATGTCTGTAAAATGCATTTCTTCTTTTCAATTTTGTTTAAATGCAAATATGAGTGATGATATATTACTGTTTAGTACTGTTGTAATGACAGCCCAGTAATTTAGTGACATTATGTAATTGATGTCATTAATTAGCGTCCATTGCCCTCTGAGCTTGCACTTGGCATTTCTGCGTATTGCAGCCCACCTATTCCCGCGATGCAGCGGAATATAATGTTAATGTTTGATTCATGCTTGTCTTCAGGCACTTTCCAGTTCTAACACCTGTTACAGGGTTTCCACAACGTTAGAGGTCACGGCTCTAATCTCGTCCAGATTTAACGATAAAGATGTGGTTTGCTCGGTGGGGAGGTAGAGATTGATGTTGTCATGGTGACTCTTTGCCTTCAGCCTTTAGTAGAAAAGAAAATAATGCATGGGCAGACTTTGGTTTGAGATCCGGAGGCAGACAGCCTTTTCCTAGGGTTTGAATCAATTCCAGGTTTATCAGTCGTCTGTGTTCAGGAATTCTCACCCGGGGGAGCAGCTGATGTGTTTTCCAATAATGAAAGTGAGCACACTGCAAAAGTACATTTAGGTGGTGGTTGTGCTCACAAGTCCTCTTTAATTTTGAATAGAGTTTGTAGCCATAGCTGAGAGCTTACAGAAAGTCTATAAACTGTCTTTTTGCCACTGCCTTATTGGTTTTAAATACAGAATTTTTAACCAACCGCAACAGTCATTTGTAGTTAAAGTTTTAGCAATTAAAGAAAGTTGGGGCTCTAGACTCATGTTACATCATGTCCTGCCTTTACCATTTTCATAATGCTGCAGTAATCAAGATTAATTAAACTAAGCAGTAGATTTCTGTTCCGCTGTCCGGTTTTGATGAGCTTGTGCCCAATGTGACCTCATATTACTGTCCAAAGCTGACAAAGAACGGACCTAATGCTTCTTAAGTTATACTGCTATGTAGTGATGCACCAAAGAGAAAATTTTGGAATGAAACTGAACAAAATTCTTTTACTGGGATACCGAACAACAAACGTTTTTTACAGTATTTCATTAATCTTGGCACTTGTTTTGTTCATGTTATATATGACTAGACCTTCGGTAGCAGCATATTACAGCTGTATAATATTTTGTTCTGGTAAACAGTGTAACAGTCTGTTCTTGTAGGTTTTTTTTCAGATATTAGTTTTAGATTTTAGTTAAATGGTAATTTAGCCATTTTTTCTGTGTCCATGTTAAGAGCAGCACATGAAGCAAATCACACACAGATCTGCTGCTTTCCAGCAAAACACTGCTGTATTAAATTATTCTGATCCTAATAACAATCTGTGATATTTTGTGGAAGCCGTGCAATCATCATAGCTGATAGTAACACCTTGTTTTGTTTGTGGAATAAACATAGGAAATTGAACAGCTGGAAGTAGCTCAGCAGTCGGTAGATGTGAAGGAAACAATCACATTCTCTTTGACGAACCACCCACAACAAACACACATTGCTACCTACCAGTGTAGTGAGAAGTACTAATTCACCTCATCCTTACTACCACTTTTTACATAATGGGGTTACCCACATGGGGATATAAACACAGTCACATAATACCTTAAATTATCTGACCTCCTACTTTTTTCTCCATATTGAAATTTTATTCGAATTGATGATGGGGGAATAAACTAACTCCTTTCAAATGAACATATTTTTGTTCCGACTCTCCATGTGGAGTAATTCTCTTTAGTGAAGAAGAAGCCAACAGTTTACATTCCCACCGAATATGCAGCCGTTTGTTGGATTAAAACTCTCACATTTACAGTATATGTTAAATATTAAATGATTATTTTAAAGGTTGTTAATATAAAAGTTAACTTTGTGTATAAATAGTTGGCAGATTCTACTTTAGTTATGATGCCAAACGACAAAAAACTCTTAAAACCTCTTGTTGACTGCAGTGACTGCAGTCAGTTTACATTTTTTGGAATGTTGCCCCATTTATATGCAACAATTTTTCACCTGTGACTGTACAACTACATGCCCCACATGTGGTAGTGCCTTTGGGTGGGCCATAAGTATGCGAGCAGAGCATTTTAATAGTCGAGCCGGGATAGGATGAGTGCCTGGACCAGCCGCTGAGTAGCCTGTTCTGTTAGGAAAGGTCTGATTTTCCTGATGTTCTACAGAATGAATCTGCATGACCTCATCTGAAAGTTTAAGATGATTGTCAATTGAAATACCAAGATTACGTCAGTTGGAGTGATCGTGGAGCCATCGATTTGAAGGGTCTGTTCGTGATGAATTGAGGGTTTAGCTGGGTTTATAGTAGCCTTCCTTTCCAAACTGTGGACATTGGCAAATGGATCATGATTTTTTTTTGTTGTCTTCTGTTCAATGCTGGTTTATAAGCACTATTTCGGCCACGGAGACCACTGCGGGAAAGAAATCGACAAACTCCTCTTGTTGATACAGCGTTTCCTGGTGACCAGTTTCCAGTTTAAAAAGGGCTGACCCTGGACTGTCGAAGCAACAAACGCTCCTCTCGTTGTCTTAAGTGGTCTGCCTGACCTGAGCTTGTCATGAACATCACCAAATTCTTCTTGTAATCTTCTTATTCTCTTTACTTGACATTTGGACACATTAAAGATATCTGCCACCTCAGCAGTAGACTTGGTCTTCAAGGATCAAGGATCTTTTATGATCAGCACTTTGGTTGGTGGTTGAATCTTTGGCATTTTGTGAGAGGTCAGGTTGCATTTCACATGAAAGTTTGGTGTTCTGGGGTTCTTTTTATACACATTTAGTAATCTGTTAATTACATGATTTGTTCTAGGTAACACTCTAATCTGTTATTGCTTAAATCATTTAAAAACATTACAAGACTTTCGTCTTTGCAAAACAGATGTTATGGCATTTACTAAGCTGTGGACATTAAGGTACTTTTTGACCGTTTTATTTTGCACCTAGTTATTAATGTGAAAGCCCTATAAAGTGAACAATTAAGTGAACCCTGTATTGTAACAATTGATTGATTACAGGGCGGCCCGGTAGCTTAGTGATTAGCACTTTCGCCTCTCAGCGCTGGGGATTCCCAGTTCGAATCCCAATCTGGGTGGAGTTTCCATGTTCTCACTGTGTCTGCATGGGTTTTTTCTGGGTTCTCCGGTTTCCTCCCACATCTCAAAATCATGGATTCAAGGTAAATTGAATGCTCTGAATTACCCTGTGTATGTGTGTGTGTGGCTGTGTGAGTGAGTGTGTACCCAGCGATGGATTGGCGCCTTGTGTTGGGTGTATCTACCCAGCGCCCAAGACGTTCTCTCCTGGATGGTCATGGGGACATATATATATATATATATATATGTGTATGTGTGTGTGTGTGTGTGTGTGTGTGTGTGTGTGTGTATGTATGTGTATATAAATATGTGTATTGCAAAGCAGTAATTAGAGCAAAGAGTGGCTGTTTTAAAGAATCTAGAATATAAAACATGTTTTCAGTTATTTCACATTTTTTTCTCATGTGTTCATTCATAGTTTTGATGCCTTCAGTAAGAATCTACAATGTTAATCGTCGTGAAAATACAGAAAACATGTTGAATGAAAATTTGTGTCCAAACTTTTGGCCTGTACTGTGTACACACTCGTGAAGTGAGCACACGTGCCCGGAGTTGCTTCACAATTGCTTCCCTTGTACACGGTGCCAGGGGAGCAATTGGGGTTAAGTGACTTGCACAATGACACTTCATCCATAGTACGTGGTGGGACTGGGAATCGAACCAGGACCTTCAAGTTGGATTGTCGGTTCATTATCCACAAGCCAAAGACTGAAAGGTCTAACCAGGGTAAAATAAAATGCATGCAAGGGAAAGTAAAAAAATGTCTTTTTTATAGACAATGTATTGAGTAATTAGTTAAGGAGCTTTTGCTCTTGGCTTATTCCAGCATAACAGGTTTGTGCCTTTAGCATGCTGTCGCAGGTGGTTGCCATGGTAGTGTAAAGTCAGCAACTTTAAATTTAAATATGTCCTTAAGCAATTTTTCTTTTTCTCTTTATACACATATATTCCTTTTCATTTGCAATCTTGTAATAATGAACCAAACCGGCGTATGAAAGCTGGACCTGAGCTCTATTTTTTATTTTAGTTATGAAATGAATGATGCAGTGTTGATTACAGTTCATTAAAGACTGACTCTGGAGTCAGACACCATAAAATTAAAACTGAAATCGATGGTCTGGCCAAGTATCCATATCTTCATCTCTCGCGCCGAACGTTGATGTGTAGCCTCGAGGTCTGTATGTCTCTTTCTTAAATGCAAGCTCAACTTGATGTATCTGCCAAGTGCCATCATGAACACTCTTTGCAGCATACTGTGTTCATATTCTTTAAAGTCAAACACTTTTATTTGTCTGTGCTTAGTGTGCTTTAATGGAGTTTATTATGCTAAGGGAAAATGTATGATCTACAGCTCTGCCATTAAAGGTCAAACTTTTAGTTTGACTGCAAGGGGTGCTTTACCAGAAATACTGGCATGCCCCGAGGAAGCAAACGTGTTTGTAGTATTTTTGGTTTTAGATTTTTAAAGTTGTGTATCAAGACAGTTCCTTATGTCGAGCAAGGGTATGATTTTTATGCTGGTGCTCTAAATTGATTACTTCTGTATAAGTTAGTCTACGTGTGTGCAGCATGATGGCTTAGTGGTTAGCATGTCTTCTCAGGGTTAGGGATCCAGGTTCGAATCCCGATCTGGTTGGAGTCTTCATGCTCTCTTCCTGTCCACAAGGATTTACTCCGGGTTCTCATTCCACGGTCCGCAACATGGATTCAAGGTCAAAATTGGCTGCTCTAAATCGCTCCTATATAGTGTGTGTGAGAGAGTGGGTGTGTGCCCAGTGTTAGATTGCCGCCCTGTCCTGGGTGTATCTGCCCAGTGCCTACCCAAAACATTCTCTCCTGGATTGACATGGGAAACCTTCCCCTGTTACTTTAATATAGGATTACCCAAAAGATAATGGATGGATGATGTTAGTATATACTGAGGCTTTGAAGGTGTTGCAGTGTCCTCTTGAAAACAAGCCATAGCTCCCTATGGCCCCTTAAAAAAGGTGCAAGTCACCTCACTTTTGAAACATACAGCAGTATCCATACTAAAAAAATGCACTCACTAAGTGACTGACTTATCCAGAGGAGACTTATCTTTTATTGCTCTAATTTCTTCATTTTATTCATTTTTCTTTCACTTAATAAATATTTTAATGGATTTTCCGGTTTTTTACTACTCCGTAAAGCGCTTTGAATTGCTTCTGTATGAAAGGTGCTTTATAAATAATTTTGCATTGACTTAATTTTTCCACAATTTTCCCACTGCTTGAGTACCAAGGCTAAAATGTAGCATCTTGATTCCTTATGATGTCCTTGGGAAAAACTATGTACTTCTCACCTTTTTACGTTTGTTTCAAATCGCCATCAAATACAAAACCCCTTCAGTGCCACATTGGAGTCTTACAAGGCTGAGTACTTACAAGGCTGCAATTTAGCGTTGCAATTCCCCAATGGGTTCTCGCTTTATATTGTTCAGTTTGGTATCGCCATCGAATGCAACCCCTCAGGTGGATTGGGATCTACGCGAGTACATACAAAGTTAAAATTTGGTGGACACCCAAGTCACAACTCACACTATATTCATTTCAGAATTTAAATAGCCATAAACCCTACTCTAGTGTGTACAAAATTATTAGGCAAGTTGTATTTCAGATGATTCTGTTATTGAACAACAACTATGTTCTCAATCAACCCAAAAGACTCATAAATATCAATTTTGTCAGGTGCTTAATCTGTTTTCGATCAACATTGCGTGCAGCAGCCACCACAGCCTCCCAGACACTGTTCAGAAAGGTGTACTGTTTTCCCTCCCTGTAGATCTCAAATGTTATAAGGGACCACAGGTTCTCTATGGGGTTCAGATCAGGTGAACAAGGGGACCATGTCATAATTTTTTCTTCTTTTTGACCTTTACTGGCCAGCCACACTGTGGAGTATTTGGATGCATGTAATGGAGCATGGTCCTGCATGAAAATCATGTTTTTCTTGAACGATACCGACTTCTTTCTGTACCACTGCTTGAAGAAGGTGTCTTCCAGAAACTGGCAGTAGATCTGGGCGTTGAGCTTCACTCTATCCTGAACCCGACAAGGTCTCGCAAGTTTTGTCTTTGATGATACCAGCCCATACCAGTACCCCACCTCCACTTTGCTGGTGTCTGAGTCAGAGTGGAGCTCTCTGCCTTTTCCTGATGCAGACCCATCCATCTGGCCCATCAATAATTACTCTCATTTCATCAGTCCATAAAACCTTAGAAAGCCAGTCTTAAAATATTACTTGGCCCAGTATTGTCATTTTATCTTATGCTTCTTCTTTGAAGGTGGTCGTTTTTCAGCCTTCTTACCTTGGCCAGCACCTTGTTGCAGCTCTGAAATATGGCAAAACTGGTGGCAAATGGCATCTTGACACTTGATTTTCCTCAATTCATGGGTTGCGAACCTCGGCTATTTGCCATGAAACTTTTGATTGTTCAGTGATCACGTTTCAAAAGTTTGGCAATTTCAAGACTGCTGCATCCCTCTGCAAGACATCTTACATTTTGACTTTTCAAAGTCTGTCAAATCTCTCTTCTGACCCATTTTGCCAAATGAGAGGAAGTTATCTAATAATTAAGCCTAACTTATACAGGGTGTTGATATTAGATCACATCCTTCTCATCACAGAGATGCACATCACCTGATTTACTTAATTGGTAGTAGGACAACATGTATAAAAGGGATGATGTGATCAAAATATTAAATTGTCTAATAATTCTGCACACAGTGTAAACACAGCTATGTGCATTAATGTCTAGCAGAGCTGATAAAATATAAAGTTTGTTTACTGAGAAACCTTTTTTTTAAAACGTCTATCAACATGTTATTGCATCTGTTCAGTAAAGCACTGAAGCAAAATTATTAGCACCTTTGTAAAATTGTGGGTTTTACTGTTTTAAGCATTTAAACTCACTAAAACTAAGAAAACCACAGTACAGATGTAACAAGGTAAGGAAGGATGAGGACCGGAGACAGGAGTTTTACCCACGGAACTGGCTTTTATTAACCGACCCAAC
>JAOUQT010036296.1:0-11265 GCA_025769995.1 Xyliphius kryptos
GGGAATGGCACAGGGAATCAAAATTCTTGCTCTGATGCGTGTCCATTATATTAGATTATAATCATAAATCATAAGACGAAGAATAAAATGATAATATTAATGATTAAAATTTCCTAATTTTCCGAATTTCTAATTTCCCTGGAATGGTGGCACAACTGTAGTGCTGAATACATAACAGCAAGAAGAACATAGGTTAGAGTCCCATGTTGCGGCAGCCTGGGATATTTCTGTGTAGTATGTGCATATCACCTTCTGCATGTGCAATAAATTGCCCCCCAGGGACGAATAAGGTTTTCTGAATCTGTGATCATGTGGGTTTACTCCCCGCAAGTCCAAGGACATGTAATGTATGGTATGTGTATTGGAGATAGTAAAAAATAAATAAATAAAATTTAAATTCTAATTTTCTAGTCTGCTGCTAACAATTCTCACAGTACTGCATTGAGGACTTCACTCTGAACATCTGTAACAACAAAGGATTATAGAGCCCATGTGCATTATTATATCCTTATTAGCAAGAGAACACACACTTAGTATTAACTCACAGATGAAATTACAAGTACATCATTACTATAATTATACCAATCCTGTTTAATAATAAGATAGATAATGTATTTATAATTTTACTATAGAATTTATCTGGCACTGAATATGATAATACTACACGGACAAATCTTTGGGGATACCATCCCCCCAATAGGCCCTTGAACATTCCGCCAAAAAATTATTATGGAATTAAATAAAGTAAATAAAATCAAACTGCAATGATCTAAAAAATCATGAACCCATGTTTTATTTACAGTTAAACACAGATGTTCAAAGTGAGACATTTTACACATTCATTAATTTTTTCCACTTAATCCACATAGAGTCGTCGGCCCACCAGACGCAAGGGCAGGAACACTAATCCATTGTAGGGTGTGCACACACACAGACACACAAAGAGCCAACATCCATGTCTTTTAAATTCAGGGGGAAACTGTAGCACCCGCACTAACACGGGACATTGTTGCTTACATTTTAACATGTTTCATGAAAATTAACACTTTTTGTAGTTGATGCATGAAACATTTTCTAAAAATAGCTGGGATGGGTCTAAAATCTACACTGAGGAGGAAGGATGCCTATTAGAGCTGCCCCCTTTGAGAAGACATTGGATATGCTATTTGATTATTACACATGGCTAAAGTCTATTAGCTTGTACCCACGTGACCACCATGTCACTAATACTATTCATACTATGAAAGCTTAATTTAACTGCCTGCGCCTAATGAATGTTTCATTCTCAGCTCTGATTATCTTCCCACTATAAACCAGTAGTTCTGCTGTAACATAATAATTGGAATAATACTGTCGACCATAATAAAGCACTGTAATTATATGCTAATGCAATATTCTAGCACATACCTAGCAAGTTGCTTGTGGCATATTAGCAAGTAGCACTTCATTCTTTCTCTGGTTTTATCACTCTATTAAAAGGAAAAAAATAGCTATGCAAACACTCCAACGCTGCCTCATACAGCCATCATTAGCATTACTGCACAGCCATGTTTCATCTTCTAATACAACAGGGTGCTCATATTTTTTAGTTTGGGATTCTATATTTACACTGTGTTTACAGAAGAATTAATAAACATCAAACCAATCACATAATAAAACCAATTCATTACTGAATTAGACTCTTATTTTTTGGCAGAAAAACACTATATTTTCAGAAGTATTTGCTCACCCATCCAAATAATCAGAATCAGGTATTACAAACACTTGCCACAGGTGTATGCATACTTCAGCATACCAAGACATTTTGGTCAATTGCATGCTCACAACTTTGTGGGAACAGTTTGGAGTTGGCCCTTTCCTCTACCACCATGACTATGCACGAGTGGACAAAGCAAGGTTAATAAAGACATGGATGACACAGTCTGGTGTGCATGAACTTGACTAACCTTAACCCGATAGAACATATTTGGGATAAAATAGAGGAGACTGGGAGCCAGGCCATCTCGTCCAACATCAGTGTGACCTCACAAATGCGCTTCTGGAAGACTGGTCAAAGATTCCCATAAACACACTCTTAAACCTTGTGGAAAGCCTTCCCAGAAGGGTTGAAGCTGTTCTAGCTGCAAAGCGTGGACTAACATCATATTGAACCCTATGGATTAGCTCATATGTGGGTCAAGGCAGGTGAGGAAATACTTTTGGAAATATAGTGTATTTTAGAAATGTTTATATTTAGGCTTGTAAATATAAGGTACCTGGTTTGATTTCTGGTACCACAAAGTCGGGATACGGCTGAATAAAATAATGATTTACTGTATATACATGTTTGAACATTAGTAAATAATGCAACGAATGATGCAAGTTCTTCAAATATGATTGACTCGCTGTGGCAACCCCTGATAAACGGAGAGGCCAAAAGAAAGATGATGATGAGGGGAAAGTCAAAGTAATTCAAATTCTGGCTGTAGAATTCAACTGAACACAGAAATCGTGTCTGTAAAATTGACCACATAATTTGCTTTAGACAATTGTACCTCAAAACACAGATGAAGGAAAAACATCATCAAAATACTGACTTCAGCTAAGTCAGAAATCTCAAATACTATGTACTAGTCTGAGGCGAGTACTGAACTGTTCAACCGCAGTCTGCCATCTTACCAAACTTTGACACAAAACATCAAGTCATCAGCAGTGTGCTAGGAAAGCATAGGACAAAATACCTCCCAAACTAGTACGATCGGCAGTGGGTTTTGCACACTACTTGATGTGTAATAGGTATTCAAACATACTGCATCATGCTTCATACTAGATTTTTATATTAACTGTAATGAAATTTATTTATTATTTTATTGCTATTTGCTGCACTGTATTCCTTTATGTAGATTTTG
This sequence comes from Xyliphius kryptos, assembly GCA_025769995.1. Lineage (NCBI taxonomy): Eukaryota > Metazoa > Chordata > Actinopteri > Siluriformes > Aspredinidae > Xyliphius > Xyliphius kryptos. The sequence continues at coordinate 2,889 of JAOUQT010036296.1, forward strand.
TTATTCTCAAAGCATATATTCTTTACAGCATGTCTTAGCATGAGCCTAAGACATTTTCACAGTTAAGTAACTAGCTGCTTAGTATTGCAGACTCTGACAGTTTTTTCTGGAGACTTGGCAGTCATTTGCTTCTTTTTTGCAGGTATCTGTCATTACTGTTTAAGTCTGCTTAGTAATAAAATGTTTAATGTATTACTTTTTAACTGATATACAATGATTTCATTGAGAATGTAATGCTTTGATATAACTGATATACAGCTGTAAAATGAAGTAGTGTTAAAAATAAACATTTTTCTGGATTTCTTTTCTGAATCAGAACAAAACGTATTGGACAAGACAAATGCAGTGTAAAAATATAAAATAAACATTTCCATGGAGCTTGGGGAAGGATGGAGGAGGGCACGACTGAGATCCTGTGATCTGTAATTTTGAGCTAAAAAATGGCTAGTGTTCTAAAAATGAACACAAACGACAAAGCTCACGTTATTGAGAAAGGGTGAAGCAAATAACTAGATATCATTTTAAAAGATGTTAGATACAGCATGTGTCACAAGTATTACATCATCATCATTGGAGTTTAATGGACGTTATTGTTAAATTGCTGCCACTCTGTTGACCAATGTCTATATGGTGTAGAATTTTGACGCACCAGAATGCATCAATGATGCTTATTGTTGCATCACGGCCCTTAGAAGTTAACTTAAATCAGAAATGACTTAAAGATTCACATACCGACTTACACCCCACCCTACAGAAATGCTAATCACACTGTCCATCCTCACACATAACTCACTACAAGCTCATTTTCACAGTCTGGCATTTCCGCCAGTCAGACATGCAGCTGTGCATGTTCATACCACCGTAACACCCTGCATCTCACTTCCTGTCAATACACGATGTAGAGATGCATCTTCGAATAGGAGGTGCAGGGTCAAAAGGTCATCTTATAATAAAATGAGAACATCATGCAAGCCTGCAGGACGCTAAATTATTCATTCTATTTTAATGAAACAAAGAGCACACAACATGGCAACACACACACACACATGCACACAGAACAATTCTCTGGGAGCAGAAGGTCTTAAATAGAAAGATTCCAATCAACTTGGATGAAAAGCAAAAAAAGAAATGCTCAGGAATACAGATAGCAAAATGGCGTGACGATACAACCCTAAAGTAAAAAAGGTAATTTCTTTTGAATCCATGCATACATAATCACCAACATGACCCGTGGGCTTGTGTTTTCCACCACACACGCACACAAATTCAAATGAGGTTTTTAAAAGGAAGGAAGTAGACTTATACACAACGTTGCAAAAGCCTTATGCCTTCTATTCTTATTTTATAAACAAATAGAAAGAAATGTTTGTTTGTTTTTTTTTTTTTGAGTTATGCATTAATAAAACAGTACAGAATGATTTCAAGCCGGTCCAAGAGTTCTTTTGTTGGAAAAGTGCTAAAAGATGTTCAGTTTTTTTTGAGGGACTCGTTTTCTTTGTCGGAAAAACTAATCAGTCATCCTTATACTTTCTGTCTACAAAGTTGCATGTGATGTTATACGTTGCTTTCTTTATTGTCAAAGTGTTGCGTGTAAGAAAATATTTTTGAATCATTACAAACTATTTATAAAAATAAATTACTTAGTAAATAGTGTGGCTATATCTATATTCGTATAGCAGCCATCATTGTACTCATAATAAATAGAAAGAAATGGGAGAATTTCACATCGTGTTCTAAGACACAGGAAATAAGATTGCAACGTCTACCTTCAACCACAGCGCTATCATCAGCATGAACACATTAATCCAATTTGAACAATTGGTTTAGCATTTTAGTCAAGGCACAAAAGCAGAGGGTAACTGAAACAACAAGACACAAAGATGCATGGGTAAGTCACGGAAGCCTTGAAAGAACATGCAGCTACATGCAAGTTTCACTACCCTTCGTTTCCTGATGAACTAGAGACATGCAAAGAAGCTCAGTGTCTCATACATGGCAGAGGAGTAAATGTTACTTAGCTGCACTAAAGACCGCTTCACACATGCATGTGACCAAAAAAAAAAAAAAGCTGAAGTAGCCGATTGCCAGAACTTTCAGAGACACTGCAATTGTGAAATGTTCATTTGTGGTGGTTTTAAGAGAACATCTTGTAAAGGAAACATGGCAGATCATATGATCACAGCAGCACAGTACAAGTACCTGACAGATCTGCATTTGCAAGAAAAATACCAAGTAGTCGATTGGTTAGTAGGCACATACTTATACTTTGGGGCATTGAACTTTTAATAATATAGAATAAGTGCAGTCAACACTGCTGTGCTAAACCCTCAAAACGTTCCCAACCCAATTCTTTACGATAGTACACCCCGGGACGGTAAATATACACAAATTAACAAATAAATGACTAAACTAACAATAACGAATCAAAAAAGGGCATTTAATATAAACAGAATCAATACTGATAGAAGTGAGTATTGTACCATATCAGTATCGATATGTATTGCTTTATCAATATATTTGACAACACTACTCATCACCTTAGAGTGTGGAAGCATAGAGCACACAGAAAGCTGTTAAGTCATATTCCATTGCTGTCTATTTCCAACCGTCTGTTTTAACCTCACAGCAAGAAAATTATTTATTTATGTGGAATCTGCATGTTCTCTCAGTGTCCATGCGAGTGTTCTCTATGTGATCTGGTTTCCTTCAGCCATCCAAAACATGCATGCTAGGTGAATTGTAAGATGAACATGTGTATAAATATAACCTTGTTCCTCACGAGTTGTAATGGGTGCTCACTTGACATTAAAGAGTAAATCAAACAAGACCGATATCACATACTTGTGGGGCAGCTGTAGGCTTGTGGTTAAGTAACCAGCCTTGGGACCAGAAGGTCCCTGGTTTGATCCCAAGTACCGACAAGTCATGGCTAAAGTGCCCTTGGGCAAGGCACCTAACCCCCAGTTGCTCCCCGAGCACTGTGCCGGCTGCTCTAGGCATGTGTGCTCATTTCACCAATGTGTGTTTTTGTGTGTTTCACTGCACGGATGGGTTAAATGCAGGGGACCAATTCCGCCGTGTGCAAACATAGTGACAAAAATATATCACTTTCATCACATACTATAACACAAAATTATCAGTGTTAAAGATACTGGGAATGTTTTACTGGTAAAACTGGAGTAAACTTCAATAACATAAAGCCTTCATATGCGGACCTTATAGAATCTTCTTGAAAGCAGCAGCTTTAAGATTTCCCAATCAATTCTGGAAAGAAAATGCTTTCAAGCACAAAGCGAGCGCCAGCAAAGCATGGTATGCTGTCATAAGACTGGAAAATATAAATGGCCTTTACAGCTCCTTGTAATTAAACACAGTGTACAACTTAGTGACAAAATGAAACAAATTAACAGCAGCGATGCCGCCTCATTGCAAGAAGGAAATTTCTGCGTGCACTATATAATAACCTTGTGTATGGATGTAACCTTGTTCGTGTTATGAAATGAAGTCAGTGATGCTGAAAATGATGTTAAGCAATACCAATGCAAAGCATGGCCTCAGTAAGGCAGCTTTCATTTCCAATTACATAGTTTCAAAAAAAAAAAAAAAAAAAAACTACAACACAGTAGTGTCAGTAAAAACTAATTACTTTTTTAATTTCTATACAACACGTTATATGCCAAAAAACTATGAAATGGGATACAGTGTTCCTTTATTCCTTATTTTTTACATCAAAAGCCAACTGTGGCCAGTGAATGCAGTATTTTGGCTCTTCATATTGAAAACATTCTAGAAACATTTTATTGATTAAAAAAATATATATATATTCATATAAAAAATATATATAACCAGTACTTATAAATCACATGATGTATATTCTTTCAATTTCATATTGGCCACAGAAGATCGTGTGACACTGTATTCAAAACCTAGGTGATTATAAAACTAATATTATTTCTAGGGTTGAAGGGATTTAAAATATGCCTAGTTAGAAATCAGAAACACTTCATTTTTTATGGCCAAATCCCCAAATCCATACTCCAAAGCCTAAAAAACTTCTTTAAAAAGCACTTAAATGGGTGAGTCTGAGTTCACAAACTTTCTGACATTATACATAAAGAAACATCGAATCTGCTAGAGTTTGGGGGAAAACCAATATCTGGTCTAAAGTGGTTAAGTTGATTCTGCACAACGCAGTCTGAATCAGATTTCTTCAGTGTCTTCTGTAAACCAGTGATATGGCAGATTGTGAGTTATTACTGCATCATATCAGTGCATGTCGAATGCTATAAAATCACACACTGGGGCATGCCAAATGTAATCACCTGACCTTCATGGCACAAGCGCTTAGTCTGTGAGCAATACACATAACACATGGCTTGTGTGGTTTGCAGGTAGTTCTGCATCTTAGAACACAGCATACACATCGTTCACCGAGTCAAACTTATACTGTAGAATCATACGCAACAAGGTACAGAGCTAACAAAAACCACTGAAATGAATGCAGTGTGCAAAAAAACTAAAACTCTGCATATTAAGAGTGTTAAAAAAATTATCCGAATCGGACATACGGTTTTGTCTTTACACAGACCATTTAAATCTGCTTGATGTTGCTGATGTTCTGCTCCATGTGCGTGTCTTTCGCTCTCTCTCTCCCTTGCTCTATCTTGGATTAACTCTTGCGATACACATAAAAGTCTGAAAAATAAAAATGCCCGACACTGTCCACAATGCTCTGCCTACGTGGGGAAACTGGCGATGAAGACACTAGCACCATTAGCCCAATACAGGGCTTTTCCCAGCCAGAACTCAATCACTACTTGGTTAGAGCCAAAGTGATAACAGCTTCAATATCCCGATACTTTAAGTGTTATATTTTACATTAATGAACACAACGTTTCTGAATTCATGTGTCAAATACTCCGAATACTGTACACGTTCTTTAGTATTTAAATACTAACAAAAACACATTTTTATTATTAACTTAATGTAAAATATTCATCTTCTTTAAAAAAACTAATATATTAATTCATACTCTTTAATAATGAACTGAATCGTATCAAAATCCTACTCAATCGAACAGAACCGAATCGGAGAGAGGTTTAAAATATATCCTTTCTGAATCGTACTGCATGCATCAAGATACTTATGAGATCATCGTTTACTGGAGAAATGCAAACATTACTGCATATGTTTACATGTAAAGATTTTTCCCAAACTTTACTACAATTGTGGAGTGTAAAGGTAAATGTATCTGATGAGCTTACCTAAATATTCTGCAAGTTCTGTAAGTGAAGGAAAGTGATAACCATAATGTTATACATAGTGTCTGCTTCAGCGGCAAAGAAGAAGAGTTAGTGACCACAGAGAAGTTACTTTTTTTTTTTTAACAGATTAACATTTTGGGTCAAGGAACATCTGGTTGTTTGAAAATAAAATGCACACAGCAGTAAAATATACAGCATATATTCAGAAGTCCACAGCATGATCTGGGCTTTTTACTGGATAATTTCAGTGCGCAAGAAATGAACCAAGACTTAAATGCACATGTGCTGCACATAGAAGCTTCAACTGATGATTATGAAGGTAATCAATCAGACACGGAGGCCTACATGGATATTATTCTTCCAATTAATGGACTATAAATAGGATTTCCATTTGGGTTGTCTTAAGTCGGTTTATATTTGACACAGGGTCACACAGTGGCACAGTTGGTAGGACCGGGGTTTCGAGCCCCACGTGGGTGGGACAACCCAGGAAATTTCTGTGCAAAACGTGAAAGTTCTGCTACTTCAGAACAACTATTATTACTGTTTATTTGCCCTTCATTTAAGAAACGTTTCAAATAAATGTATGCAAGAAACAATTTGATGCCAGGCATTTTAATGTATTTAATGTCTCTTCTTGTCAAAGAGTAACCTACACTGAAATACTGCTTCAGATTTTAATATATGATGCCTAAAATCTTTGACAAGGCTGTTGTCTACTGAAAATGTTACCCAACAATGACTCACAGGGCACTAAAACTCCTGTGAGAATGATAATTATTTATTGCTTTATTTTGAGCATGTAGCCATCCAAATGAGCTCTCTACGGGAATTCGTATTTTATTCAGGAAAAGCTTTTTCCATAGGGCATTGAGCATTTAACAGATCTATTCCCAGTACAGTAACATTAATGTAACAGGGCCTCAAGACCTGCAGCATCACCATTATTGCATGTTAAATCAGAAGTTAGAAGTCTATAACAATAATAATTGCAAATAGCAACTCTGGGTGCATGACTACATGAATGACTACATACATTAAATGGGCACTATAAGAAAGCAGCCAGTTGCTGTGTGTTCTGTGAGAATACTGTGTGTTATTTCTGTTGTATAATGTGTATGCGTGCATGCTCATGGTGAGTCACAGATGTTCCAGCTTCCTGATGGTGCTCCTGTGGGGTGTTCGTTGATGTGGTACAAGGTCTAAATCACATTTAATGGCAAATAATTGTTTCAATTATATAAGCCTAAAATAATCATGAAAAATCCCTTCAATTACCTTGCAATCGTGATCAAGCTCCTAGTGACATCAATCAAAGCAGTGAATTCAGCAAAAGTGAGGCTGTTATGCTTGTATGATTTTTGTGATGTATGACAATATTTGCAACAACAAATGTAAAATAAATACCAACAAAGGTTTATGACAATGTGTTCCCGAAAAAGCAACAACACTTTTACAAACATAAGCATTCATCAATTGGAAAGCACACAAGCATTGAGAGCACGGATCGAGTTTGCAGCTCTTCAAAAACACACACAATATAGTGCGAGAATAAACATGAGCTGCTGCACTGAAAGATCCGATCCATTCCTAAATGAGATAAATACAATTGCAAGAGAGAAATAAAGCAAATATCCAGTTCAGAACAAAGAACGCAATTTGTTCGATTCCTGATCTGGAAGAAAAAGCTGCACAAATTATCTAACTGCTTTTCTACACCAGAAGTGCCGTCAAACGTGTTTTCAGCGATGTGCACGTGAGCACTTAAACGGCTGCTGTTAAAAAACCCTACCCTTCTAACCGCAAACTGGTTTGCTGTGCTGCAATACCAGGAAATGGCAAGTTAAAAACAAGCGATGAGTCACAGGCAATCAATGGAACTAGGAGAATGCACGGGGCCTGGCACAGAGCCGCAGAGGAAGATTACCACACCTGCCCTAACGTACAGCCTTGGAAAAAAATATATATACACCCAGCTCTATCTGAGCAATGTGGAGCGAAACGACAAGGTCAAAAGCTAAAGGGCTGATGCATTTCCAGGGTTTGGGTGGAATACAGACATGGTTATGGGAAATTAAATAAAACGCTGTTATTTTCCTCATGCAAAAGATTACAGTGTCTATACCGTGCAATATCAACTTTTAATTTCAGTACACAGCTAACTCCTATAAGCACATTTGCATGTACACCAGATATCTTAGCCTCTAATAAACTTGAAAATACATATGCATAATTGGATACATTGGCCATTTTCTCAGCTGCTGCATCATGTACAGATTTTGCCAGACTGAAACATATGGTCATTACAGTGGTGTGTTAGACAACATACAAATTCTATGCCTTCAAGTAGTAAATGTCCAATATCATGCAGGCTTGTTGCCTATAAAGTAATAACTTCCAGCTTTTTTCTGCCATCAGGGGACACCACAGAAAGGCACTCTCATTCTGATCTGACACGTGTTTTATACCAGATGCACTTTCTGTCGCAACCTGCACCCTTTCAAGCTGAGGACTGTACAATTTAGCATCTCCAATTCCCCTAGCGTGCATATCTTTGGATTGTGGGGGAAATCGTGGGGAACCTGGAGGAAACCCAAGCAAACACGTGGAGAACATAAAAATCGTGCACAGAAATTTCACGTCACCCCACGCAGGGATTGATTTGTTTAGTTTTTTTTTTTGTTAACTGTCTAACGTTATCTACAGCACCAGTGGCCATTTAATGATGGGAACAAGGTCATTCTCATAAGTTTAATCCTATACACAAATTAAAATATCTATCTATTCAAATATAATAGTAATTTAAATATGTAATAAAACCGTTAAAAATATAAATTTAAAATGGAGCAAATTATGAACATTAAAAGATGAAGGAAGACATTAGCATTAGTGCCCGAATCTCACAACAAGCCTACCGCTGTAACATAGAAAAACAAAGTTCACAGGAAAACATTTCCATAAAAACCTATCAGGACCACCGTATGGCCATGGCTTTTGCACCGTTGGCCTTGAAAGTGCCCATTGTTATCGAAGAAGCCGAAGTGGTTTCCAAATCCTATCCTGCCTTTTGGGATGACTTAAAAGAAATAGGCTTTCAAATAGAAGTCGCAGAG
>JAOUQT010036305.1:0-11265 GCA_025769995.1 Xyliphius kryptos
GTGGGAGGAAATATGTTTTTAAAAAATACAAATAGAAAAAGAAGATAAAAATAAAAAACAGTAGATCGACACAGATCAAGTTAAAGTCAAAGTCAACTTTGTTGTCACAACTGAATTATGTGAGACATACACTGTAATGAAATTTCGTTTCCTCAGACCCACAGTGCAAAAGTAATTTCAGACATTAGTTGAAAGATTAAACATTTAAATAGACTCTATGCTTAAAAAGATGTTTACTAATAACCTGAGTGAAGAGTGAATTTGTGCAAGTTTGCAGATAACAACAGTGCAAATGTCCAGTCCTTAATATTACAGAGTTCAGTAATGAGCTTGTGTGTATTGTGTTTATGTGTAATGAGTAGTCTGGAGTTGTGTGTTAAGCGTGTAAGAGCAGAACAGGGAGTATTGAGTGTCCTGACTTGCTTGGTGAACGTCAACTTAAAACTTCTGTCGTATCAGGCATGCCTCTTCTCCCCGAACAGGAAGAGCGTCACGCTCAGGCAGAATGCGGCCTTTGTGCCAGCTCTGCAGCAAAGAGATATTGGAGCTGTGGGCGTTTCACCCGCCCCCCTTCTCCTCGGCTGAGGAGCGGAGACTTTACTTGCTCTGTCCTGTGTGAACTCTCCACATTGACTTAAGCAGGACCACAGTATACAGGAAGAGTGACCAACTCTTAATTTTCTGAGCCCCCTCACACACGGGGAAGGCCATTTCTAAAGAGAGACTTGTAACGCTGGCTGGTCGAAGCCATTCAGACAGCTTACTCTGTTAGAGGGCTGCCAGTGGCTGCAGGCTTAAGCGCGCACTCCCCCAGGGGCATGTCTGCATCCTGGTTGCTCTTTCAGCTGGTCACGCTAGAACAGATCTGTTTTGCGTTCCCACAACCATTTTGAACTTGAATCTTAATTAGTTTCTGTTTGCAGGAATAAACTCTAAATTAAGTTACTGGTAGTGAGATTGTCTTAGCATTGTCTTTGTTATTTCATCCTGTGGCTTGTCAGACTTTTCATCCCTTGGCTTATTATGGTGTCTAGCTCCATCAGTTTTTGCTTGTATCCTTTTTTCTTGGTGCGATAATCCTGGAGAAAAGTTGGATGTCTCTTTTTACATGTGTTGCAGATAATTGTGTAGTTGCAATTCCTGGACTGATGGCACCACTTCAAGCAGCCAAAACACAAAGCTCTAACCTTGTAACTTTAGAAGCTTTGGAACTTTGGGAAACCGAAAATTTTTAATGTACTTTAAGGGCTAGGACCCATAAAATTTAATTTAAATGTAAACTGCTTGGGTCGGGAGCTTCACATTAACTGAGTATATTTTTAACTCACCTGGAATGGAAAGAATGTTGCCCTCATTGGGAGCAGTGATGCTGCATATGTGTCTGAAGGACAGCTGGCACGTCAGAAGGAAGTTTAGTGGTTGAGATGCAAAGGAAGTCACGCAAATGGCTGTCAGTCATTCTGGTTCTCAATCTGCTTTTGTTCAGCGTTAACAGAAACAATGTCTGCTCACAGATTTAACCTTCTCACCCTGCTCGATGCCAGTGTAGGTGGTGATGGTCAAGTGCTTTGTATTTTGTACTTTTTCATGAAGACAGTAGCCCCACTAAGTGTTTAAACTTAGAAGTACAACACAGTTAAGCACAAAATCATGTGTGGGCCATAGTATGTTATATTTTATGACTTTGATAAGGGCCAATTTAAAATGAACGGTGGATTGCAGTTAGCCCGTGGGCCGTAGTTTGGACACCCCCTATTTAAACCTAAAAGTGCTTATAAGTTGTAGACTGTATTTATTGTGATTTGTTGGTAATGATTTAGTAAAACTATTTAAAAAAATAGTAATAATCAGGAATTAGGAAAACATTACAACACAACGGACACAAAACAGTGGATTAAATTAACAGGGACGGACTTTAAACATATCATCATTCACTAACCACTGTTTGAGAGAAACTTACTTTAGGGTGGCAGAGTGGCTTAGTGGTTAGCACGTTTGGCTTTCAGCACTGGCAATTCCCAATCTGGGTTGAGTTTGCATGTTCTCCCCGTGTCTGTGTGGGTTTCCTCCCACAGTCCAAAAACGTGGATTCAAGGTAAATTGAATGCTCTAAATTGCTCCGTATTGTGTGTTTATTGTGTGTGGCTGTGAGAGTGAGTGTGTGCCCAGCAATGGATTGGCGACCTGTGCTGGGTTTAGCTTCCCAGCGCCCAAAACATTTTCACCTGGCTGGGCATGGGGAACCCCACCAAGACCCTCATACAAAAGTAAGCGGAGGATAATGGATGAATGAACTTGCTGGTGTGTTTTGGATCATTGTCCTGCTGCAGAACCCAAGTTTGTTTCAGCTTGAGGTCACGAACAGATGATCTTTTTTCTCCCTTAACAATAAACACCTTAACTTAGAAATTGCATTTTGTGTTTACTTGTGTTGTCTTTGACTACGATTTAAACTGCTTTGATGTTTAGAAACACATAAATGTGACTTGTGAAATTTTAAAATAATAATTAAAAAACCTCAAAAATAATACAAATATTGCAATATTTTCTTCAATTGTCCTTTGTTAAACACAGTATGGCAATATTAAGGGCAATATTCTGAAACAAAAAATGCTTCAGTGTTAACAGCTTTACTGTCAAACATAAAATCTGCAGAATGCTGTCAGAAAGCTCAGTTGCATCTTGTGTGAATTAAGTTTGGCTTCTTTTGTAAAAAAAAGTGCTCACAATTGACCACCCCAAAGAGACTTTTTGAAGCTTTAAGTATGTATGTAACAAGGGATATCAACATTAATCCTATACAGTACAACAGAACTGATCGTCACACAAATATATAAAGCACATTAGAATAACAATGATGGTGGCAGATTTTAAAATGAGCCTTTTACTATCACCCCTGTGTTCTGAGATCTTTAAATCAGTGTTTTTCAATGTAACTTAGAATTATTAAATCACCGGCATAATGTGTAGGTTCCTGGTAAAAAAAAAAAAAAGCTTTAAGTGACTTTTAGAGACACATACGACAGGTAGCTTACAGAGTACAAAAAAATCTAACATTTTGTGGACTATATACTGTATATTTGCCAAGAGCAGCTATTTAAATTTTACTGGAGTGAAGGTAAAACCAGATACATGTGCCGTACTGAATAAGTGCCTAATAACAAACACTTTACATGGGTTAATAGTCTTAAAATAATCTGCTACAATGAGAAAAAAAAATTTAACCGAACTTACAACGCTGTCTACAACGCTACCCTGGCTGATGACCATTCCAAGGTGTTTTCTTATTATTTACCTAGTGAGAGTATATTTTCGCATAATTTTACTTAAATTACAAAGGTCGAACTATTTAAACATATGAAACTAAATATTAGAATTATAAATATTAGAACACACTATAAAAAATCCTAATGCAAGTAAAAGATTTCTGGTTTCTTTAACAATCAAATACAATGTATAAAAAGCCGGTTATGAAAAACTTCGAAAAAGATTAGATTTTAGTCAGAGTTGTGGGCTATTATGAAAAATGTCACGGCTATACATGCGACTCAGTCAATTAGATTTAAGGAGCGGAACTACCTGTTTTATAAATTACAATAAATTCATTCATTAATTCATTATCTTCTGCTGAATGTTGTATGAGGTTCGCGGTGGGGTTTCCCATGCCAATCCAGGGAACAACGTCTCAGGCGCGGGTCACGCAGACATGGGGAGAACATGTAAACTCCACCCAGATTGGGATTCGAACCGGGAAGAGGCGAACATGCTAGCCACCATGCTTCCCACTGTTTCAATTAATTTGTATGTTATTTATTAAACTAATGTATTGTAGATCAGGCATTAATACAAATGTAGCGCGTTCAGAGGTGTGTTTTATTGTCAATAATGTCATGGCTGTACAAACAGCTCAGCCAATCAGAGTCAAGGACCGGAACTATCCATTTCATTTTTTATAAATGAGCATTTTTATGTTTTAACCACAAAATGTTTCCAGTTGAATTTGAATAATTGAATGTAACCTTGTGTTTGTGGTAACGAGGCGCCGGGCCGCAGTGTAGCGTGTGATGTCACACAGGCGTTAACATCGGTGTCTAGGCTACCTCATTTTCACAGTGGTACCAAAATAATTAGTCCTTCCTGTGTATATGTATTGACAAAGCTGGAGCGCCCCCCCCCCCCTTCCCCGGGGTGGAGGTGGGTGGAGGGGAGGAATTCGAGAGCCGGACCTTAAACCAGGAATCCGAAAGTTCTGTCTGAACTCATTCCACTGTGAGTTCAGGAACCAGGTTCCATTCAGGAAGATCACTGTAGCTGGTTCTCACCCTATTTAATTCTAATCAGGCCATTAATTCTTGTCCCTATTGATTTTGGACACCCACCTGGGTTGTACACCTCCTGCACGTCAGACGGGTATTTAAGTCCTAATCCGTTTAGTGCTTTGTAAACAAGCTGCAACACCACTATCGATCCTGGAGCTGTTTATAAGCCAGTTAGAGAAACTTCAGATTGGGGTGACGTTCTGCCTGATGGCGGCTGGACCAAGCTTCTCCATCATCCGAGCTCATGTACCTGCTGGTTGCTTGGATACAGAATAAGACAAAAAAAAGATGAACAAGAAACCAGGTGAAGGAGATGAAGACGAGTAGCATTGAGACTCTGATGTGGACGAGTCAGAGAGGAGGACACTCAGGACACTCAGGACAGAGTGTAATAAGGGTAAAGAAATCCACTGTGGTGCCCCCTAATGGAAAGAAGAAGCAGAAGGTCTCATCCAGGACAGGGACGCCAAATTACCACTGGACACAAACACATACACCTTATATAGGGGCAATTTAGAGCAGTTTCACCTTGAATCCATGTTTTTGGACTTGTCGGAAACCGGAATCCCACACAGACACTGGGAGATCATGGACACTCCAACCAGATCAGGATTCAAACCTGGATCCCCAGCACCATACTCCATACTGCACCTTCACACCGCACACTGCACCTCCACACCGCACACTGCACCTCCATACTGCATCTACACACTACATCTACACACTGCACCTCCACACTGCATTTCCACACTGCACCTCCACACTGCACCTCCACACTGCACCTCCACACTGCACCTCCACATTGCATTTCCTCTCTGCACCTCCACACTGCATTTCCACACTGCACCTCCACATTGCATTTCCACACTGCACCTCCACACTGCACCTCGAAACTCCATGCACCTCCACACTGCACCTCCACACTGCACCTCCACACTCCATGCACCTCCACACTGCATTTCCACACTGCACCTCCACATTGCATTTCCTCTCTGCACCTCCACATTGCTTCTCCATACTGCATCTCCACACTGCACCTCCACACTGCACCGGTGGCTGTAAGGGGCCATAAGAGGTCCAGAGAGCTTGGTTTGGAGTCATTACTTGGCTGTAAAGCTCAGTCAGAATTTGCAATGCACTGTGGAGTCGCGCTCTCCGCCCTCCTGGGGTAGAGGCGCTGATAATCACGGGTTTGACTCCTTTAATGACTGCGCGGGGTGACAGCATCTCCGCGGGAGCGCTTCCCTCACATCCAGGCTTCACCCTTTTTTCCCTCAGTGTTGAAAGAGACCTCCTCCCCCGTTCCGGGCGCCGTGCCTGGGTTTCGTCTTCCCGCGTGTCGGAGTGAGTGACCTGACGTCTCCTCCGCGCTTCTCAAACCCTCATAGTGAGACCGGTGCCATTGTTTCAGAGCTCCGGTGTGTGTGGAGGTAATTGGCTCGTTAGAGGATCGTCTGCCGAGGCTCTGTGGAGTTGGCGTGACAGCTCCGCCTCTCGCCCACGCTATTCTTTCTTTTTTTTTTTTTATACGACGTCTGAGATCTAATCCTGTTCTTATGGCTGCACCGCTAATAAACTGTTGAAAGTGTGTTGCGAGCAGAAACGTGGGGTTTTACTTCCTGTTTATCTTTAAGGAAAAGTGACGACTGGCATTTCTCACATCTGATTGAACAAAAGTATTGGGACGCTTCCAGGTTTCCATCACAGCACAAACAGCTCATCTCATTATCTTCTGCTTAATCCCCCATTACGGTCGCCCTGCCCATTCACCGGAGAACATTATGGGCGCCGGGCAGATACACCCACGACAGGGCGCCAAGTCATCACTGAGCACACACACACTCACACAGACACACTGTGTTGGGACATTTTACAGCAGCTTCTCTTTGAATGCTTTTGGACTGTCCAGGAGAAAACCCACACGGGATTCGAACCTGGATTCCCAGTCGAACATGCTAACACCACCGTCAGAGCCTTCCATTTATTTCTGTGTGAGAAAGGATTATAGAGACACTTGGAATTCATAAACAAAGCATGTCTGCCTCTCAGCGCTGTGCATCCAGGTTCAAATCCCAATCCCAAATCCCTGTCCACATGGGTTTCCGCCGGGTTCTCCGGTTTCCTCCCACAGTCCAAAAACATGCCCCACAGTATGTGTGTGTCCGTGTGATTAAATGTGCTCAGTGATGAGATTGGCACCCTGTCCTGGGTGTATCTGCCCAGCGCCCAAAACCTTCTCCCCTGGATGGGCATGGCAGACCCCCCTGTGGCCCTGGTACAATAAATGGATGTTAATATTCCCCTTTGATGACATGATCCAGAAGGACATTTTTGGTTAATTATTAATGTTGTCTCTGGTCCTCACTATTCTCCTCGTGATTGACGCGTTCCTTGGTCCCATTATGAGGCGCAAGCGTCGCCTCGCTCGTCCTCTCACAATGCATCAAATGGCCAGGGGATTCGGCCTCCCACCGCATGGCACTCTTCATACCCCCTTCCATGGCGCGTGGCGCTCGGATGACTTTAATTAATTTTGTTATCTCGCCTTGTAAGTCTCGTGACCTTTTGCGCGGCGGCTTTGCTCTGAATGAGAACCTATTCAACACGTCGACTCGTCTGAAGGGCAGAAGGGAAATGGCGCCATTTGGAAAAGTGTTCTCGAAGAGAGAGAGAGAGAGAGTGAGAGAGTGAGACGTGACGGCGTTGAGGCAATACACAAGGTTCACCGTATTCACTCGCCTTTTATCAAACTAATCGGTTTTCCACAGACCTGAGTGATGATTAGGGTCATTCCCTCCACCTCTTACCCCCCCCCCCCCCCCTTGCCTCTTGGGCGGGGGGAAAGGGGGGGGGGGTGGTCTGATCCGGCGGCCCGGTCCAGCCGCTCGTTCCCTTTTCTCCCCGCAGCTTGGTTCTTAAACGGGGCGAGAGAGCAGATCAAGCGAATTGGGTTTTCTCAGGAATCACGTGCACGACGGCCTTTGCGTGATGAGAATGCACCACGCCGGAGACGCATTCAGAGTGCGACGGCAGCGAAGGTTCTCGCCGGCGGGAGAATTTGCACACGGGCGCTTGTTTTTGATTTACCTCCCTCCATCTCGGCCCGATCTCACTTCTGCTCTCGCGGCTCTCATCTGAAGTGCCAGGGCTTTAGAGACCGTAAGCGATGGCTCGCCGCTGAACTCTCGCGCCCCTTTGCACTTGTCAGAACGCGGCATTCGAAACATCGCCCGGCAGTTTTGCAAATCGCCGTTTCTTTGCATTTCAACACCTTTAACTTTTGACAGCTGCTGAGGAGGCGGGGGGGAGGGAGGGCGGGGAAGTGGAGGGGGGTGATGTCAGTACCCTCAAGCGTAGAGAGAGTATTTAGGGGAACGATGCAGGACTGATTAGGATTATTACACAATTACTCAAATGTAATGTCCTGAACTTAACGTTGGATATATCGGAGGCTGCTGATTGGTTGATGGTTCTGATGATTTTTAAAGCTGTGGTTCCTTCTGTAGAGCGGAACACAGAGTCTTCACGGCTTTCTACATTTGTCCTTAATGGGAACTGAATGATGTACGTGGGTATTATATAACCGGATGGGTTTACCGCGGGTCCCCGCTCCGTCCAGATCCACCCACTCGGGTAATTCACTTACGAATGTGCCATTAGCCGCGTAATGGATGCTCAGTTGTCTGTAGGGGTGTTCCAGGCTCTTCACCTGCTCACCCCCCACCCACCCTGCACACATAACCTCCATCGTTGTGGGAAATACGTTCTACGCGATGTTGTAATGTTCGTATGGAAATCCAGAAGGTCTTTATTAAATCATAACAGTCAGCACGTCGTGCTTCTGGGTTTATGATCTCGGTTCTGCGAAGGTCCCGAGCGACACCTTATTCAGGTTCCACTCAGAGAAGCCTCTAACCGAATGGAATCCCGTCGTAGGTTGTTAATCTACGGGCAGTACTGCAGTCAGATGGAACACGCGCAGAAGACCCTGGACGAGCTGATCGCAACGAGAGAGGACGTGAAGAACAAAGTGGAGGTAGGTTCACTCCCCCGCCGTCCCGTCTCTGTGTCCTTCAGAACAGCTTCGTTTGCATTATCGGCCGGATGCACGTCTTATCTGTGAATCAGTGGTCAGTGCCGTGGAACCGCCATTTAGTAATCAGGTTAATGCTTCAGAGTCTTTATTGACTGGAATATTAGTGTTAGAATGATGGATGTGGTCTGATGGGAGGATGACAATCAGAGGGGCGTGGTGTTCGATTGACCTGGTGGAGGTGAAACTGAGACTCCTGCAGAACAGTAACAGGGTCCGGTGTTCCACATTGGCTGGGGGGGGGGGTAGTTAGTAAAATAGAACATAACCACATAGACCAAAGGGGGGTCGGGAGTTCACACATGGGCGGGGCCTAATGGGCTGGATGTTGACATGGTAGTTAGTACGTCTACCGCTCAACTCTGGAAATCCGGGTTCGAATCACAATCTGGATGGAGTTTCCCTGTTCGCCATGTTTGTTTTCGCCAGGCTCACCGGTTTTCTCAGTACAAAACATGGATTCAAGGTGAATTGGCTACTTTTAATTGCCCCGTCTAAAATGCCCCTAGATAGCACAGTGGCGTTGTTGGCACAGCTGCCTCTCAGCACTGATGATCCAGGTTCGAATCCTATTCAGTGTGACAGTTTCCATGTATTTATTGTGTCCATGTGGAGAGTTCACACATGGACGGGATGTTGACATGGTAGTTAGTACGTCTACCTCTCAACTCTGGAAATCCGGGTTCGAATCCCAATCTGGATGGAGTTTCCATGTGGCTTTCCTCCAGGTTCACCGGTTTCCTCCCACTGTCTAAAAACTTTGAATTCAATGTGAAGCTGCTCGAAATTGCCCCAATATAGTGTGTATGTGTGTATGTATGTGTGTATGTGTATGTGTGTGTGTGTGTGTGTGCGCACCCAGAAAGGGGTTGGCCACCAGTCCTTGGTGTATCTGCCCAGCTAGATCTCTAGAACTGGGGATTCCTGCTTGTTATGGGGACCCCTCCACACACACACACACACACACACACACACACACACACACCACTTATATAATGGAAATTAGATCCATGTCTGCTGACTGCAGATTTTTATCAGATGCTGGTCATCGTTTGGTCCTCAGGAGCACGAATGTAACGTTCCCAAGTTCTGCTTCAGCTCCTCCACAGTCTGTATGAACAAAGGAGTCGTGTGTGAGTCTGATGTAATAACGTGGATGATGTTCCTCAGGAGTGTACCATGAAGGTCCAAGAGGGAAAGTTCAAACTACAGGATCTGCTGGTGGTTCCAATGCAGAGGGTCCTGAAATACCACCTTCTTCTCAAGGTCAGTCATCCGTAACCACATTAAAAAACCCTTGTGTACCGAGATCTAATGAGATTAAAGCAGCGGTGTGGAAACTTTTGTAACCAAGACAACAGCTTTTTTAAATCATGAGTGTTGTAAAGCGGTTTCCTCCCACAGTCCAATGATTAAGCAGTTTTAAGTTGCCCCTATATAATGTGTGTGTGTGAGTGGGTGTGCCCAGAGATTTGATTGGCGCCCTGTTCTGGGTGTACTTACCCAGCGCCGGAAACGTTCTTCCCTGGATGCAAACTTAGAATAGGATTAAGCTGAAGATAATGGATGGATGGGGTGGCTTAAGGGTAGCAGGGTTCTGAGCTGTGATTGGCTGTGCCCACAGGAGAACATGCTACGGGTTTTTGGGTGTGGAGTGATGATAAAGAGTTCATTATAAACTCTATTGCTTTAATGGACTTTAATACTTCTGATACATTCTTGCAAACTAAAGAGCTTCGTTAAGTACAATTAGATCTAGAACCTGTTTAATAAGCGGTTCCAGACTCAGCTAATTAGCACTCAACATTTGGTCCCTATTGAACTGTATTGAAAATGACAGCTTGTTTCTTTAATGCAGGAGTTGGTGGGTCACTCGCTGGACCCGCCGGAGAGACAGCAGCTGAAGGAAGCTCTAGAAGCCATGCAGGTATCAGAGCAGAACCGAGACGGACGGCACTCAGCATTCATACTGATTCGCACCAACTGTCAGTCACGAGAACGTGCCGTTCCGCTCTCACCTCACGCCGCGGCAGAGGAGATCCAGTACCCTGAAAAACCTGCCGTCATGAATTATGATCCGGAGCCTCTGGAAGGGAACGTCAGTTTAATCTGAGACCTCTGTTCTTCTGCCTCCGCAGGACCTGGCCATGTACATCAACGAGGTGAAGAGGGACAATGAGACCCTGAAGAAGATCAGCGAATTTCAGAGCTCCATTGAAAATCTGGTGAGATTTGGTAGCATTGATTCTCGGGTTTTATGGGTAATTTGTGGGTGTGGTGGATCAGTGCTTGGGGTGTTGGGGGTTTCATTCTTAGGTCCATCAGGTTTCCAATTCCTATAAAGAAGCTGCATTCTGTCTGACCCTGCACTCAGAACCCTGGTCCATAAGATCGGTGATTGTAATTTATTTATGATTAAAGTACAGATTATTATGGGATGCACTACAGGCCATATGCCACTATATTTAGTTGATATTCATGTTTTAATAGTAAAGAACCAGAAATGGTGCAGAGGAACAAAAGACTAATGATTTTGTTATTAGACTGACTGTAAAGCATGGAGGTGGAAACCCTTTGAAGCTGCATGCTCCACCCTCTGCTCTACACCCGGTGGTCTGTAAAGGACATTCTGAACTATCCCGGTTTTTCTTAGTGAGAATGTGGCGGTGTTCGTATCTTCAGTATGAACAGTTCATATGTTCAGTATATACACAGGTTCCTCTCTCTCTCTCTCTCTCGCTCGCTGCAGCCCCAGTTTGCTGTAATGAATCGTTTCCTGTTCCGCCGCACGGCTGCTGGAAGAAAAGACCATCATTTCATGTTATATAAAATGAAATCACTGTACCCTCTGTT
>JAOUQT010036315.1:0-11265 GCA_025769995.1 Xyliphius kryptos
TCTTTCACTAATGTTTGTAAAAACAGTCTGCATACCTGCTTGATTTTATACACCTGTGGCCATAGAGGTGATTGAAACACCTGATTCTGATCATTTGGATGGGTGAGCAAATACTATTGGCAATATAGTGTGTAAATGTATATAAACTTCATGATTATATCCTGCATTTCATTTCTGTGAAGATGCTTTAGATACAATGTTCAACTTATAAATAAAACTGTCATTTATTTTAAAGTGTGGTTTGGGTGTGAAACACAGGAAGGGGTGTAGATTTGTGATGTGATGCCTAGATGGCGAGGTGAGGTGGAGAGTCTTCTCCAGGAAGCAAGAGATTTACTATAATCACTTACAGTGACTCAGTTCATAGTCTTAGCGAGTCTGTATATGTATATGTGTGTGTGTGTGTGTAAGTGTCCTCTAATGTTTTTCACTTCATTTCTCGACTCTCTTTCCTATTCTTATCTCCTCTGTCTCTTCTCTTCTCTTCTCTTCTCTTCTCTTCTCTACTCTACTCTTCTCTTCTCATCTGTCATTTCTCTTCTGTCTCTTCTCTTCTCTACTCTACTCTACTCTACTCTGTGAGAAAATATTGTGTATTAAAGCCAGATATATTAAGAGAAACTGAGAACATGTAACTGTAGTAACACACACGCGTGCACACACACGCCCACGCAGACACCGAGATCTGCATTGCGTGACTGTATTAACAGCAGGCAATGGGGTTGGGGGTATAGAGCATTTGCTGTAGCATATCGGAGGCTTGAGGATCTAACAGAAGAGGAGGAGGAGCAGGAGGAAGAATGGAGGAGGAGGATAAGAAGAGCAGGAAGAAGAGGAGGGGAGAGCTCCATAAAGCAGGCAACCAGCAGTACTGTGAAGTCTCAGAGTGAGCCCTCAGACCCAAGAGTGCTGCTTTTCTTTCTTTCGTGCGCACACACGCACACACATGCACACACAGGCACACACATGCACATACAGACAGATGAGCAGACATGGGCCTTCAGCATGGAGCTGGATATTGACTACTACAGGCATTTCTCATGGCTTAAAAAGGTAAGAGTTTGTCCAGTAAACTTCGGAATGTTTATTCTTTATTAACAAGTTATTAACACATTACTGTCATGACATCATCATCGCATGCAGGATATGAAGCAACGTCTTGAGTATCACTCCAGATGTTGTGATCTGAACTCTCGGCTTCAAGTCTGTTCTTCAGTGTGCTCTAGTTTCCTCACAACATCCAGAAGCTTATCTCTTATGCAGATATACTACTTGCACAACTGCTACCAGATTCTTCTTATTGACTTTATCCACTACACTTCCATTGCCAGTCTTTTTTACAAGGATTTTGCAGAAGCTTCAAAAAATGAATGTCATTAGCGTTCAATGGACATTTAAATCGTATTCATTGTCATACACAACTACGAAGTCACTTGCCGAGTGAGTGGATGGAAAAGTATCTAGCTGGTTATCTAAGGCGGAAAGTGGAAGTGTGTCATAGACAATCCTGAAAGGTCCCTTGTTCTTATGATATTGAGTTCTTCCGGTGTCTGCCTGGGTTCTATCTGGGACCTCTAGTTTCTGTTCATAGTTCAAAAATGTGCATGATAAGTAAATACCAAATGCCCCACCTTCACCCTGGCTAGTTTAGTGTCTAAGGGTCGGTCACAAATAATCCGAACTCCAGACTGTAGCTAGCACCTTCTTATGAGCTCTCCAGTCACATAATATTGTACATCAGTTGATTTTTGACTGCAGCACAAGAGAAAATGGCTGCCCCTCTTTGCACGAAAGAAGAGCAGTGTACAGCGATAAGTTTATGCCGTTTGGTGCCATTATTTATAATTTGGTTCACACTATGGACAAAGTGTTTTGTTCATGAGGAAGTGTACATATGAATAGGAATGCTGAAGAAGGAATGGTACGCCTGTCTACATGCGCACAACCAAAAGTCATGTCACATGACTTTGAGCGCCATTCTTTTAGATTAATGGAGTGAACAGTGGCAAATCATTTGTAAATAAGCCATGGCTCTGCCTATGCAATAATCCACAACATAAGTAAGGTTTTGAAACTACAGGCAGCGATGCATTTGTGATATAAAGGAACACCGTGGAGAGTCACTCCAGACACTGCAAACTGTATTAGCGTTTGGTATCAAGTCTCTTTGCACGCTAGACTTATTTCCCGAAGGCTCAAACAGACTCCAAACAGCTGTGATTAAAAGCAACATCTGAAAGCTAATTATAGTTCAGTGCCCCTTGTTCAGCACTGCACTGTTGTGGCCTGCAGGCTTGCAGTCTTTTGCTTAATCCCAAATACTTACGAGCCATTCTCCTTAGTCAGATCATTTTTAGAATATAGCATTTGCTTCTTGATGCACAGTACACCTTTTACGCGAAGGTGAAACGTGAAAGTGAACTGTGAAAGTGATCTATTTGCTATTATGCTTGCTCATTGCGGAACTGGTCCTCCACTTTTAACACACCCATGCAGTGAAACACACATATTTACACTCACTTGAGAGGTGACATGTGCCCAGAGCAGTGAGCTGCCTCCACAGAGCCTGGGGAGCAGCCAGGGGTAAGGTGACTTGCCCATTTGAAACAGGAACATTCTGGTCACAAGCCCGGTTCCTTAACCGCAAGCCTAGGAGTGCCCTTGCTATATATTACCCTAAATTGTACATACACAGTACATGGGGCATTGAGTTTTAGTCTTCAGGTCCTAGGGAAATGGCAGTGGAACAGTAGCACCTAGAATGTCCTGAGTTTGATTAATAAATAGCATTTTCTCCTCGTGTCTGTATGGGTTTTCTCTGGGTCCTCCGGTGTCATCCCGGTGTCAAAGTCTAGCAGAAATGAAATACACAAATTAACAAGGCATAACTCTAGGAACACTAGGAAATATAATGCATTGTAGTCATGTAATCATCACCAGACAGATGGGAACCTGATGTCACATTGTGTGGGCATTTGTCTTTTTTCTCTAAATTGGTGCAAATGTTATACTATGAAATATCTTTTGCTGCACATGTTATTTTTAAGGCAGACGTCCTTCACTATTTAGCAATGCATAAAAGAAAGAGAGAGAGAGAGAGAGAGAGAGAGAGCGAGAGAGAGAATGAGGTGGAGAGATACACTTTGGAGTGATTCTCTATAGGAAGTATCCAGAGTTTGTATAAAAAAGTCTCTAGATTCAGTATATCACTAGTCACATATATAAAAAACTCACCAATAAGGTTAGAAGAGACGCTAAACCTAGCAACAAATGTTAGCAACATGAACCGTGAACAGTGCTTGCCCCACTCCCACAGAAATAGTCAATAGAGATGCAGTGATTTTTCTGAAGATGGATGGGCCCTGGGTAATATTTGTTTGGAATTTGCATCTTCTCCTTATGTTCACTTGGGTTTCCTGTAATAGTAAAAGAAAAGCGTGTTCAAGTGGGTTTTCTCTGTGTTCTTCAGTTTCCTCCTGCTTGTGGTTGAGGATCCAGCCTTGTGATCAGATGGTCCCTGGTTTCATTCCCGGTACTGGTAATTTGACATACAGCTGAAGTGCACCTAAACCTGGTTGTTCCCTGGGCGCTGATGAGGCTGATGCTCACCACTCTCTGCACGTGTGCTCACTTCTCGTGTGTGTATATGTGTGTTTCACTGCACAGATGTGTTAAATGCAAAGGACTAATTGAAGGCCTAACTCTGGACTAATTGCTCCAGAGTTGTTCCTGAACCTTGTGTCCAGAGTTGCAGGGTGCACACCTGCAGGCCAGAGTCCCCATGTGTATTTTGTGGAATATAATAGATAGGTGGATAGTCTCTATGTTTCGGAAAAAAATGTTTCTGCTTTAAAATGATCATGCAGCTATTTAACACTGTCCATTTTTATAGAGATAATGAGGTCAAACCTCATAAACAATTTGTAGCATGATATATTATTTGTGCACAGCATTGCACAAATAAGCTCCATTTATGTGCTGCCAAAATTACACTTATAGCTTAAGGCCACAAGCTAAAGCAGCACCACATTGTTGTAAGTGCTTAATTATAAAAGACCCAATTCCCGACTCTTTTGGAACGTGTTGCAGGCATCATATCAACGCTAGAAGATGGAATATTGTGTCTTTGTTGTGTATTGAATTAAATATGCGTTCAACATTATTTGCAAATCATCATATGTTTTACATATATTTTCATATAATGTGCAATGGTTGCACAGTAGATAGCGCTGTAACCTCACAGCAAGAAGATCCCGGGTTCAAGCCCTATGTGTGGCGACTCTGGAAATTTCTGTGTAGAGTTTTCATGTTCTCTCCGCTTTCGCGCAGTTTTTCTGCGGGTAATTTGGTTACCTCCCGCATTCCAAAGACATGCATGATAGCATAATTGGTGTCTCTAAATTGCCTGTTAGTGTGTGAAGGTGTGTGATTGTGTGCCCTATAAAGGACTGGCACCCTGTCTAGTGTTGTTCCTGCCGGGTTGGCACGACTTCCCCTTGACTCTAAAACTAGCGGGTATAGATAATGAATGAATGATTGTTTTGCGTTTAACTGAGCAGAAGACCCAAAATGAGTGGCCGCGGAAAAACCGTTGGCGCCATTTAATCGCCTTAGGAGCCGGATAACTTTTTACCTCTTGGCTTTGACTAGTTAAAGGATTATAATATCTATTTTCTTTCTGTCTGGACTTTTCAGCAAACTAGTGAAAGCTAGAAACGAATAAGAAATTATGCTAACCCGCTGTAGAAGGGAGCACAAAAGGGCGCACGACGGGGCCTCCCCAAATGTTGGGCACTGGGCAAGACTCAAATTTGTGGGGGAAGTTGAAATACCGAAATATCTTCTGCAGTCAAACTGGATCGGTGTTGCAGATGTGCATTTGTTTATTGCACTCCCAAACAAGAGAGATTTTAAAATTTGTTTTAAAAATAAAAGTGCTCTCTCAATTTTCTCTAGAATTGCCTTTAACCCCGGAAGTGATTTTTGGAAAAATAGGAGCTTACAACTTCAGCTCCCCAGGATATTAAATTTGTAATTGTCAAGTTTTGAACCGGACATATTGCAGATGAAGACATTTAAAGTAGTTTAAAAAGGTTTGGAGAAATCTTGCAACCCGTGAATAAACCAGTGGACCATTTCAGACTGTGGTATGGAGTTAGGAGATATAAGAGAAGAATTTTTAAAAACCACAATGGCACCCTATTGCATAACTAACTCCATTTCGATTGGGCCATACAACGGTACAATTTCTTTTCCTGGACAAACATTAAGGTGCTTAATATGTAATGACCCAAACCATCAGGCACGGGATTGCAATCAAGAGAAATGTTGGAAATGTGAAAACGTTGGATATCAGGAAAAGGAATGTTACAACACAGAATGGTTCAATCTCTGTCTATGACCTGAAAAATGTTTATTTTCAGTGACTGGAATCCTATAGAAATAAATTGAAGGCGCTTCGACTTGTCAATGAGGTTAAAGACGAAACAGAGAGAAGCAGTAAAAAAACAGAACAAAGTCACTTCTGGAGAAAAAGACCAAGCGGCAGAAAGCGATAAAAAATCACCAATGACGGAGAATAAATCTTCCACATCTAGCAGCAGTGGAAGTAGCGACAGCAGCAATGTAGATTCTCCCAGGGGAAAGAATATTCTGCACACCCGGGGAAGAGAGGAGTCGTAGACAACGTCACTACAGCTTCGACCCAGGACTCCGCAACATCTCCTGAATCAGTTCCTACCCTGAGACCTACACCGATGACGGAACCAACTCTTGCCGCGGAAGCTACACAAGTGTCAAAACCGGCGGACCAAGAATCACACCTGCCGGAGGAGAAAACTTTACAGACAGAGAAGAAACAACACAGGACAAATCTGGTGACACTATACCTTCTATTCCTGATGATAAATTAAAGTCTAAAGTAGCAAAAAGGAAAAGACGTGAATGTGTGTCACTGACGGGTCCTTTGTCCTAACAAAAGAATAAAGAATGATTGATAGGCTTTCACTCTTACGGATCATGACTTTACATCACAAAATATGAGAGGATAATTTAATTTAAATTAAATTATCGATACTAAACGAAAATAAATGTGACATGATATGTGCACAAGAATTGAGATTAACGTTGTTGAAAATGTAAAAAAGAATGTGGACTGCTTGACAGACATTAATATTGATTTATGAAGACTTTTTTAAATGTCCCGCAGAAATGTTATTACATAGAGAACTCATTAAAGTTGTAGACTGTTACTGTAAGAAATAAATACTCCAGATTGTAAATATTTACCCTTTTCTTGACTGCATCAGCAAAACAAGACTGTTTAAGTATTAAATTTCGGGTATAAAATTATTCTATGTGGGGATTTTAATATCATCACTGACACGAAAGATAAAACCTGGAATAAAAACTCAAAACTCTCTAGAGAGGAAAAACTTTGACAAAATATATGTGAAATATATAACTCATGTTAAATTGGAGTCAGCACACACCTGTCAAATTAAAGTGACTCTGTTCAACCCCAAATAAAGTTCAGCTGTTCTAGTTGGCTTGTTCTGACATTTTTGTAGTCACATCATCCAGCACAAGCCATGGTCTGCAAAGAGCTGCCAGAGAATTAGAGGAATCTTGTTATTCAAAGATATCAGTCAGCTGAAGGCTACAAAAGAATTTCCAATTTATTAAATATACCATGGAACACTGTGAAGACTGTCATCATCGAGTGGAAAACATGGCACAACAGTAACATTACCTAGAACAGGATGTCCAAAATTGATGATAAGACAAGAAGAAAACTGGTCAGGGAGGCTGCGAAGAGGCCGACAGCAACAATGAAGAAGCTGCAAGAATTTCTGGAAAGTACTGGCTGTGCAGTACATGTGACATCTCCTGGGGTAGGGTGGCAAAACGGAAGCCTTATCTTTTAAAGAAAAACATTGCATTCATTGACTTGCAAAAAGACTTCTGAAATCTTCTAAACATGTGGGAAAATGTTTTATGGTCTGATGAAACCAAGGTTGAACTTTTAGGACATAACTCCAAAAGATATATTTGGCGCAAAAACAACACTGCTCATCACCAAAAGAACACCATACCTACAATGAAGCATGGTGGTGGCAGACTCATTCTTTGGAGTGATCTGAAGAGTCCTGTGCCCTCGCAATCTGTCGGATTTAGAGCATTTTTGCAAAGAAGAGTGGGCAAATATTGCAAGATGTGCCATGCTGATAGGCTTCTACCCAAAAAGACTGAGGTGTGTAATAAAAGCCAAAGGTTCTGCAACAAAATATTAGTTTAAGGGCGTGCTGCATATTTATGCAAACAGGTTTTTGTGATTTTTGTATCTATATTTTTTCTGCTTTAAAGATTTTAGTTTGTTTTTCAATTACATTGTACAGGTTATAGGTCACAGGTTATAGGTCACAGTAAAAGTATACAAAGTTGTAAAAATATTTGTCTTGCTGTCATTATTTTACCTCACAAAAACCTGGCATTTGAACAGGGGTGTGTATACTTTTTATATCCACTGTATACATAGATTATAAACAAAACTTTTGATTTTATATTAAGAAAATACATATGGGAAGTAATTTAACATTATGGTTATTCCCCTGTTTTTATAAACATGATTGGAACATTATATGATAAATCCAATGTTTAAATTAATGTTAACGGCGTCTCCACTTAGTTCAGCCCTCTACATACTTGCAAATAACCCCTTATTAAATAAGTAAAAAATGAACCTAGACTAACCAATATCAGGGCAAGAAATAATTTATCTACAAAAATCACAGCATATGCAGATTATATTACAGTTTTTTAAGAGATTAATTTAAATTAGATATAAAAATAAATATAATTAATGTGTATGAATAAATATCCGGTGCTAAACTTAATCAAAAGAAAACTGAGGCGGTGTGGCTAGGATCTGGCCCTGTCTCACAATTACACATACACATAAAGAAAGAAATAAAACTCTTGGGAATAACAATTACTAACAAACAATGTGTGGAACGAAATTGGGAAACAAAAGAGGAATAATTTAAGACAGATTTAAACATCTGGGAAATAGCAAACTATAAATTTAAACGTTTAAAACATTTCTTCTATCAAAACTTTTATTTTTGGGCGCAGTCTTTTCACTAGAACAAACCTGTGTACAGAGATTAAACAAAATGTGTGTCAAATGTATATATAATAGGGACGTAACCAAGAGAACACTGTTATATAAGGCAAAGGACTTAGGAGAACTAGGAGACTTCATTTATAATATCATAAACTAAATATAGACTGGATTAATCAAAATAATAAACAAATATATAACATAATCAATGGGGACATAAACAAACGGGAGGATATTTACACACAAATACCTAAACACAAGAAAAAGTGAACTGTACAAAAGAAACATAAATAAGAAGGACATTTCTGAAAATAGATATTATATGGTTGGTGAGTGTAGACAGGTTGACTGTATAAATAATAAACAAACTAAAAAGACAAATGACTATGGACCAAAAAATATATGGAATAAATCTTACTTATAAGCTATAATATAAACTAGTGTAAAAATGTAATTCATAAAAATGTTTGAACATGTTAAGCTCTGTGTAATACCGGACTTATCCCATGTATATATGTAAATATGTAAAATATGTGATTGCTATGAATGTAAAAGTGTATATTTTGTAATGTAACGAATTGTGAAAATTCAATAAATAAAACAAAAATGAATGAATACTGTATGTTTTACAAAATGTCCCAACTTCATTGGCATTAGGGTTGTAAACAGGGTAAGAGGAAACACTGTGTATGTTGAATCATGTCTCTAAATTTATGACGACTTACTATGCATTTTATAGAAGCTAGCCATTTATTTTGTTTCTGTGCACATGGTCTGAGGTTAAATCCCCAGAAACACATTTGAATGCCACATGCAAAAGCAATATACCTTCTATTTAATGTGCCCAGGTTGCCTGTTCCTACTCGTTCTGCTCTAAACAGTACAGCCATAGAAGGTAATTTGAACCGTTGACCTAAGCGAACACTTCCTGTCAAGTCGCCTCCAAATCACAGAAATAAGACCATTCAAGTCGGCTGCATTACTCTACAGAGAATGTGTGCTTTTATTAGCGGTTTAATTGAATGCTCTGAGTTGCGATTTTGTGATTGGCTGATATACGTAATTGGCCGTTAAGTGTGTGTTGTTAGTTGAGCAGATGTGGGTTACGGGCTTTGCTCAAGGGCCAAACGGGGTGCATCCCTAATTATTTACCTAAAATGTTTATTTTTGCTGAGTTATCCCTTCTTTGTTCTAAACGGTTTGGCTGATTGGAAGGAGTGGATTTATCGCACCAGCCCTTGTCGATTACTGCAAACAAACATGTACTTGCAATGCCCTAAAAGTGGATGAAAGCAGCCTTTGTTACAAAACATATTTAGATATCAGATTGCACCACAGTCACCACACTCCTATTATTAGGTGTGTCACCTGTTCTTCAAAATATTGATATTAATATTTTTGATAATAATAGTAATAATAACAATAATAACAATAACAATAATATTTATAAAATATTGTAATTGTTATGTTGTCTATAGTATAATAATTAAAATGGGATAAACATTCGTACTATTATTTATTTTCTTATTCCTGTTATAAAGCTCTATGTTGATATTCCTCATAATTTCCTTTTGTTTATTTATTGCGGGAAATGATGCAATATTACATATTTGTGAGTGGCCAAAGTATGAGAACCTCTAGGATTAGCCTAGGAACACCTCTAGAAGTCAGGTGTTTTTAATCAGTGTGATAACAATCATGTGTGTGCACCCTGCTTTATTTAAAGAATAGGTAACAATCAAAGTCTAATCTTCACAACACGTTTATGGAAGTGTATATGGCCCCTACAACGGACATTTGTTGAGGACCACAGAAAAAGAGTTGTTGATGATCATCAAGCTGGAAAAGGTTACAAAATTGTCTCTAAAGAGTTTAGACTCCACCAATCCACAATCGGACGGACTGTGCCTTCACCCAGAGTAGCTGACCAGCAAAGATCACACCAAGAGCGAGGTGTGTAATAGCGAGGTTACAAAGGACCACAGGGTAACTTCTAAGCAACTGGAGACCTTGCTAACATTAGCTAATGTTAATGTTAATTAGTCCACCATCAGGAGAACACTGAACAACAATGGTGTGAATGGCAGAGTTACAAGGAGAAAGTCACTGCTCTCCAAAAAGAACATTGTCTGTAGTTTGCCAAAGATCATGTGGACCATCCAGAAGGTGATTGTAAGAATGTTTTGTGGACAGATGAGAACAAAATATAACTTTTTTGCTTAAATAAAAAATAGAGAATGAAAGATTCTTTCTTTCTAGAAATAAAAACACTGTGATCCAGCATAAAAATTGTATCCCATCTGTGAAACGTGGTGGTGGTAGTATCACTGTTTGAGCCGGTTTTGCTGCATCAGGCATTTGTCATTATGATGGGACAAATATTTATGAAAGACATTATAGACTTTTACAGGAAAATGGCAGGACATTTGTCCATGAATAATTAAAGAAGTATAAAGTTGATGTTTTGGAATGTCCAAGTCAAAGTCCTGACATTAGTCCGATTGACATGTTGTGGAATGTAACTGGGTTCTCTTTATTTACTGTCCTGATGATGTTTCAGGTGATTTTTCTGCAGAGATATAGAGAATTCACAAGAGTTTACAACGTTTTAAACACCGCTGTCTGATTGGGACATGTCTAACAATCTGATGAAGTAGAATAAATACAATATTCCTGCTTTTATTAAAATGTGACCTACTAAAGACGGTTTATGTGGAAAGTACTGCAGAAAATAAAACTTCTAGTTTAGACCGGAAAGAAAAAAGGTCACTCTGACAAACGGTGGCTTCAAAGTAAGCCTGGTATTTTTAGCTCTGAACAGATCACAGATTTAGGATTCAGTGATGCTTTAGAGACTTTGGAGATTTCATGGGAACAGTCGGACAGAATGGTGTTATTCTTAGACACTTCTGTGTCTCTTTGGTTTTCTTCTCTCTTATACACCACTGACTAGCCTAGTATTAACACTGGACTTATAATGCTACATGCTTTAAATAATTATAAACTTCTTCTTCTTCTTTCGGCCTCTTCCTTTTATCAGGGGTCGCCAAAGCGAGTCAATCTTTTCCACCTCACTCTGTCCCCTGCATCTTCTGCTTTCACACCAAATACCTGCATGTCTACATTGACCACATCTATATATC
>JAOUQT010036336.1:0-11264 GCA_025769995.1 Xyliphius kryptos
ATATTATTTTTTTTGTTGATACCATTTGAACAAGGGAAATACTTGAGCTTCATTTAAGACCTGAGTTGCTTAGATAACCCATAATGATGGTAATTTAGTATTCCATCTTCATAATTGAGAAAGAAAAAACCTGAAACCTAATGATCCACACACTAGCATCTTAAATTGTATCCAATTGGACTGTCTATAATGAGTAGTTTGGACTCTAGATGAAATGGGGCTTGTCCCATTCCCGGCACCCACTCCCTATCTTCTTTCTGCATTCCTTGTTGAACCAAAGGGGTAATGTTTCCATGTCGGAAGTGCAATTTCCTTTCTGATTATGCTTTGAATGGCTTTGGCCATGCATTGTTCTGTGGTTTTCCAATTCATCCCCCAGCACTCCGAGCTGACAGACTCGGGATACCTTCATTTCATGGCCAGTAGACTGCTCAAGCTGGATCAGACATCTGGTTTTCAGCTTGCTGATTGCAGGTCCCTCTTTTACCACATCCCACCACTAGTAACAAGGCATTAGTAGAAGACAGCAGGCCGTGAAAGGGAGGGTCATGACAGACTAGTGTCAAAACGAGATCGCTAAGGATGCAAAGCTTTCACAGCAGGTGAGCTAGCTCACAGCATGAGCTTTGTGGTAAAAACTGCGAGTGGGTCACAGGGTTGATTTAAAAGAAGTATGAGGAGACCATGGGAAATGATAAATCATCCAGGTGAATGTGACTGACAGCGGCAATGCCCTTCTCACTCAATAAATAAATACAAATCTCTATAAATAAAATAAAAAAAAAAACTGGTATTTTATAATAACATGGTACACCAGATTTTATGGCCTTTAAACAACATTTGACCAAACATAGTGCCCAGTTAACTAACCAATTAGTTGTGATTAATTTAAAATACACGGTCTGGCCAAACCAATGCTGTCAACTAATATTTCAAGTCTTTTGCAACATGTCCAAAAGTATTTCAGAGGGTCAAGATGTTGAAATTAATTTCTCTTGGACTGTGAGCTACTTCTTCACAATTTGATCCTGATGAATCTTGAAGTAGTGATCCTAGAATATTAGAGTGTTAAATGCATTGTCAGGGTAACATCTCAGAACAGCTTAGTTTAGAACAGGGTATTTTAAGTATTTTAAGTCAAGCAGCCACAATTTCTGTGGCCAGGCAGTGTATATGAAACAACAACATCCACGTGAGTTTATGACACAGAGACCAATACATGCAAATATGCTATTTCCTAATTACATAAAAACAAACATATATATTTTTTATTTTAGATGCATAGCAGCTGATGGGCCTAGCTTGCATCTTACTCGCTCAGTCACTTATACAGTGCTAGAGCTTCACAATGTTTACAAATTATTTTCCTTTATTTATTCTGTTTAAAAATAATGTAGAAAGTTATTTTTGCATAACTTTCACACCATTATTTGTACTAGTTTATACTGGTTTCCGTTGTAAGAAAATACCTACCTGTGTTTCTAACCCTGGAGCCAAACATTTAATTTTATTTATGTGCTGCACTCACCAGTTCCTTGTAATTCTTTGGGTTTTCTTTCAGTACTTTTTCTTTCTTGTTCCTAAGGATATTGAATGACCACATCTTGTCTCAGGGTATTTAAAGATTTGCAGCATTACAAACTGACTATTGTGTTTAAAGCAATGTAAGACTAATGGATATTGACATTTACTTATTTAATTTAATGACTTCCATGTTGCTTGTGAGTTATAGGATTAGTGTGGTCTTGTTTTGTTTGGTTTTCTGTATAGTCTCTGTAGTGCAGGATTTCAGGGCCTCTGTTGTTTTAGGAATTGTGTAAATTTTCTTTTCCCATTTCACACAAAGCACTCCCAGTAGACAAAAGGAATTTTGCTTACCAATCTTTTGTAATGCAGACCCATCAATTCTTCATCATTTGTTTTATTACAACATTTTGTTAATTAACTGATGTGTGCACGTTATCTTTTGGCAAAAAGGTGATATGTAAATATATAAAGTTGAAGGTCTGTGAGTGGAGTTGCTTTTGCAAATCCACACCATTGCTTCAATTACCACAAAATTTGACCTATAGTACCAGTCAAAAGTTTGGACACACTGACTTCTTGCTCCATTGGTAATTTGGTGATTCACTTTGGTAAGTTCATCCACTTACCATGTAGATGAACTTTGTATTTTCACAAATGCAGAATGTAGTGTGTCTGTTTTCTGGGTTTATTTTTTGTTAGTCCCCTGTGTGTTCTCTATTCTCAGGACCATCACAGAACAGCTAAAATTTGGGTAGTGGTTTACTGTCAGTTTTGCAGTTACACTGATGCAATCGGGGGGGTGGGTTATTTAAATGAGAATGATGCACCAACCAAATAATTCCCATGTTGTAGTGCTACTATTGATGTCTTGACCATTAGAGAACAGAATAAAGGAGACTAACACAGTATGTACTGTAGTCCACAAACAGGTGGAATGCAGTCTGTAATTGTAGAACTACTGATAAAATGGACAATATGCTAATCAAAAAGTAAGTGTGTCCAATCTTTTTTTAACGATACTTTACTTGCTATAAATAAGAGGTCTCATGCAGAGGTCTTTTATACTGATTTAAAGCATCTCAGTGTGTCTTTGATGTCGTGATTATGTAATTCATGAGTGTATTTTGGGCGTTACGTTCAATAACCCAATCAGTGTATCACTTGCTATTTGCTTTAAGTTGCTGGTGCGATCTGAAATTGCTTATTGCTATTTTAATAATGGAGCTACTTAAATAATTGTATTTAAAAATTATATACATAAATGTATAATAACTATGTTTCTATTCTTTTTTTTCCAGGGTCAGCCTGGCACAAGAGGATTCCCTGGCTTTCCTGTATGTCATTATGAGCTTTACTGTTACTGCTGAGTTATCTGAAATCATATTAAAGTAGCATTCATAAAATAAAGATATCATCATATTGCTGAAGTGTGTAAATAAATCTTATAATGATCATAATGCTATATGGATAGCACTATTCTGAATAAACCATTAAAATATATTTTCTCATTTCCTTTTTTAATAATAGTTTTCAAAGAATTAGTCTAGACATTGGTATAATAGCTACTCAGGGCCCTCTAATTAAAGCCTCTCTTGTTCTTGCTCTCTTTGTAAGGGCCCTATCGGTCTGGATGGCAAACCTGTAAGTAGCATTTTACAAAATGTTCATTGTATTCAATGGTTCTGCATGAATTTCCTGGACTGAGCTGAACCTAATTACTTCCACTTATTATAATGACAAGTTAAATTGTGCATATTTTCCTGTCATTCCTGTAAAATTGCTATGGTAATGATTAATAAATTAAACGGGGTTAATGTGTGGAAATCATATGTTGTCTCTAATCATAAAAATATTTTACTAAGCAAAATATATTTCTTTTTATGTATGTATTTATTGTCAATCTTTCACAGGGGCAAAATGGTCCGAAAGGGGATATGGTAAGCATCCGTTGCGTTTCTAAAAATTTCTTTACTTTGGGAGTTCTTCTGAACTTGCTATAAATACTAGCAAGGCTCATTAAGCCACTTATTATGCTACATTTCCACACTACAGGTCTTACCCACACAGCATGCTTTAAATTACCCAGTAAGAGATTAGTCAAAAAGATGTCAGAGTTCATAAAATGTAGTCATTTGTTTTAAAGATGGCCTGTAACACTGGTGCTTATTTAACCTGTTGAGTATGACTATATGGCTCTCTAAAGAGACTAAGGTCCAGCTCAGGTTCGGCCAAGCTTTTACCTTTTTTTTGTTGCTCTGTTAGTACACCAAATTCTTATTTTGAATGCTTTAGTAATTCAGTGATGGGCTAAGTCAGGTGTGGTAAATAAACCAGAATTCTAATCTGTGCTCTGACAACGAGGGCCATAGTTTCCCACCATGTACCCATTTGTTAGTATTGTTTGATGTAGTGATTAGATTGACATAATTTGAATACTGCTCTGACAGTGAATAATACAGTCAAATAATGGTGACCCTTTATTAAACATAAAACCTTTTTTACACTACATTTTTTTTTGTATTATAAAAACATAATATGATATTAATTTTTATAAAAGGTACAAAAAACCTAAAATGGCTGCAAAATACCAAAAAAAATACCAAGTCTTTAAATATCTGCCTGAAAATAGTCTTGACCAATCACAGAAAAACTAAGACATTCTTCCAAAGAGATGTCGTGAAAAGTTAGTATCTCTGTATCGTAGTGACACATTTATGGAGTGAGCATCACTATTTAATAGCCCCACAGTGCTTGTGATTGAAATTCAATGACTCCTTAAAAATCACACGAAGTGGGAGACCATGGCCTTCTGGATTTTGATTCATTTTTTTATTTATTAGTTTTTCTGAATTGTAACTTCCTCATGGGTGATGATCTTATTCACATGAAATCTGTTTGCAATGGAGGATGTAAGGTTGTGTATGAATAATTGCATTATAGAATTATTACATTTGCATCAGTAAGCTAACCATGTCTTTTGTTGTATCAAAAAGTAATCACAATGTACTTGTATTCTAGGGCTCTCCGGGTCCCAGTGGACTTCCTGTAAGTATTTGCCAACCTGTTTCACTAATATTAACAAATACACATTTCGTAAAATTACACACATAATGTTTTTTTTTTTACATATGTTAATACTACAGGGTGAACCAGGTCCAAAAGGGGAAAAGGTATTTATTTACTTACAAATCCTTTCTTTTTGTATAAAATCATAATTATAACTCACATCTAAGTTTTTTGTGTTTTGTGTCAGGGTGTCTGTGGTGATTATACACATCGGGTAAGTCACTGTTTTTATTTTTTTTTTATTTTTTACAGCAATTTATATATTTTGCAGTTCATTTAAATTGTAAATCTCTTTACATGCACATGTTATAGAATAAGGAAGAAAGACAAAAACACGTTCCAATTGTAATGTGAAATCCATGCAATGTGCCGAAATGTGTAAAATATCAAAATGGAAGTCTATTAAACAGTCTAATAAGACTGTCTTCCAAAATTTGAAAGGAAAAAAGATTGTAATAATAAGTTGGCTACATATTGTGTAAAATTAATCAAATCATATTTATACCTATTTTGCAAATAACAAATTAAAAAGTGACAGCTAAAGAAGAAGCAGTGAACTTGAGTATAGCTTTAAGGAATAGTAAAGATTATATAAATAATAAAAATAAATAATGTAACTTTTGAAATAGTAATTTTCAATATAGCACAGGTGACCTACCAAACAAGGGTGACTTTAAAAGACACCTCTATATGGGAGGTCTGTATTTGCAAGAGGAGTCACACTTTGAATTGTCAGAGTGTTAAACAAGAGGTCAATCGAGTATACAGTAGAAGAGCTTTTGTAATCACTTTGTGACTGTTTGTGCGTGCGTATGTACGTGTGAATGTGTATTTGGTGGGCCACTTTAAGCAGGGACTTCCAGTGAAAACTCTGGCAGCATTACGCTCCAGTCAGGCTCTTATGTTAAAGGTTTGTGGGATCCTCCCTGTCCCTTACCCCAGAAGTGTGTGTTTCAGCCATGCTGCAAAGAGAGATTCAGATCTGGCCTCTTGCCTCACTTTGTCTAAGCCCCTTGAAGACTTATATATCAACTGCATTTATATTGGGCTGTGTACTTGTCTGTTTGGCATTCTCAGTTTTGTTCAATTCTATACCTTTTATCTTTCATTTATGTAATATTAAGCAGTATGTACATTTATACTCTTGCTAAATGCAAAAACAAGTTAAACAAAGTTTTGTTATTTCATGTCAATTCTCATCTTATATTTTCCATCTTATATCAGCTTTTTGGAAGTATGGTTAAAATATCTTTAAGGTCAACCTGAAGATTTGCCTGCTTTTGTTGTTTGTATTTCTGTGCTTATTTGTTGCACTAAATTATCTGAAACTTGCTTTAACATTTATATAGCATTTATTTTTGTAAAATGTGTGCAACATGAAGTACAAATAAGCAGTTCAGAAAGAAGGCAGGTCTGTTAGGCTGATGACTATAAAACAGTGACAACTGGAGAAACATTCTTTTAAAATGTACCTCATAAACCTGGTGATCTCAACAGAAACGGCGTATTGTCCACTCATGTACAGGAGGTCAGGCCACAGTAAGTTTGCTAAACTCTCTTTGTGGCAAGACTGAAGCCAGCCTGATCTAAAACGAAAACTGAAATGGGACCCAGTAACGGAATATTAGTGTAAATAATAAAGTAATTTTAAATAAACTGTGATATAAACTGACGTTTTGAAAATTATCAAATTAATATATTATGCTTAAAACACATCACAAAAAAAGACAAAAATATTATAGTACAATTTACTAGAAATTAAATAATGTAATATATAAATTGGCTTTTGGATTTTACTTTGTTTAGTCAGTTTATTCACTGTCTCACTGTCCACTCCTGGGCCCAGTTTGTCAGTTTTCATGACCTTTCACTCTTCGTTGCCTTTTCAAGCACTGTTTCTTTCTCTCCCTGCCTTGCTATTTCCCTAGAATTGGTCCTTTTTCACTTGTTTCTTTGTTTCTTTTCCTTTTGCCCTCTTCATCTCAATGACACCGTTTCCTTCCTTTGGCCTGTGACATTTTGCACTGCGACCTACCTGTGCTTTGTGACCTGAGCAGATGTTACCCATCACCGTGCGCAACATGCCCTCAATAAGCCCTTTAATTTTAAAGCGCCTCAAGGTACATCTCTCTCTGCCTTCCTCTGACAAGATACCATATGCAGTCGAAGTGTTGCCAGCCAAGCTCCACATTTTCAAATCCCTTTGTGCCACCACTGTGTTTACTGACCTCACTCATTCATGGAAATGCATAATTTAGAAGTGGAAGGGTTAGCTACCTTTATAGAGCTATTGCACTTCAGCCAAATAAAACACTTTTTTGCATTTTACAACCATTTACACTAGTTTCAGGTTGACATTTGTAGTCACAAATTAGCATTTATTGGAATACTCACATACTGACAAGCTATTTTTCGAAGCCATAGGCATTTACTCATGAATACTTTCCAAACTGCCAAAGAAAGCTTTCCAAGACATTTAACTTTTATGTACTTGAACAAATATCTCCCTGGTAATGTTAGACAAGGAAATGTGCAATTATTTGAATACTGTGCAATTATTAGCACACCACCAGGAAGTAACCTGGCAAAATGCATTTCTGTTTTTGTTCTTTTTTGTTCTTTATGTGAGGAAATTTGAAAACACAGTGGCCACAGAGTTCATAGTTACCGACTAAGATTTTTATTACACAGACCTTTAAACAATTTTTCTTTGTTTGGAAACTAGTTACTTGTCATTATAGTGACAAAAGGAAAAGTTTAATAAGAATTAACAAAGCAAATGTCAGATTCATGGCATACTTCAAATTAATTTGGATTTTGCTTGTCTACTACCTGGCATATGTCGACCTCAGCTGGCATCCATACACCATCTTTTTCCAACGGGTATGTGTGCCAGATAAAGGCATCATGTTTGGACACAACAGTCTCTATTCAGGGTAAAAAATGGGAATTTACATCAGTACTGACAGTTTGGGCCATTTAACCTGGTTCCAGTTGTAGCCCTGGGTAGGATTAGTGGAATTAAGTCAGTTTAATGCGTTTCTTTCTGGGATACTAATCATGTGTATACGTGGCTTTTGAAGGCACTAATAGACAAAGGATAGCTGTTCATTTGGTAATGTTGCAGATCTGTCAAAATTAATGTAACCACAGAAGGAAATTTAAATTGGTTTTTTATAAATAAATTATTGTTTTTATTAATTTATCAAATTAATTTAAACAAATAATTGTATCTATCAAACATTGTTTTATGTTCTTATTTTGTAGTATTGTCAGCTCATGTCACTAAAAGCAAAGAATTTTAGTTAAACAATTGACTACTCAAATCAAATGTACCAAGAACAAACAGTATTTAAGCTCACATCTTAGGCTTCAGCAAAGTTGCCAGTAGAAATGTAAATACAAATCTCTGTAGCTGGGATTGTTTTCCAAACATGGTCCTTGCTTTATAAATTAAAACAACCACATGTAAAATAACGAGTTTCCCATGTTCATTTCTAACTGATGTGCTATATCTTTTTTTAGAATTCAGCTAATAGGGGTTTGCTTCCTTTCAATTTCAGTCACTGAAATTTATCATGTGAAACTATTTTTAGTGTAATTGATCGAGACTGAAACTGAAGGGACCCTTATGCTGGTTCTTGTACTAAAAAAAACAAAATATATTTAATTCCTTGTCTTAGATGTTAATTTGCTATCTATTAGCAGGGTGAACCTGGAGCTCAGGGACCACCTGGCCCGCCTGGCCCTCCTGGCACGACAGGCGCTAGTGGGCCACCTGTAAGTCTATTGTCAATTCAATTTTCACAAACAATTACTGCGATGATAATAGGTTTAATTTACTTAACTTATTTATGAATTGCAGTTGCCAATTGTACTATTGTTTCCTGTTGATGCTTTGTAGCAATTGTTTGGGTAGTCATGTAACTATGAAGCTTTCAAAACCAAATAATTTTACAAATTTTGAAATTGTCACGAAAGAGATGACAGAAATAAGACCAGATTGAGAACATATTTTTATTAGTGAAAGTAAAAGAGTGTAATTCACTATTCAAGTACTGCAAAGTGGGAAGGTGAAAATGTAAACTTGCATTTTTATTAATAAGTCTATTAAAAAAACATGTTCATTAATAGTATACTAAACTAGAATGCTTGTAGTGTTTTACTAGATTAATTACATTTCAAAAGTGTGGTAGCTCAGTTGTTAGGTTGTTGGGCTAGCAATCAGAAGGTTGTGGGTTCATATCCCAGGTCCTCTGAAGTTACCACTGTGGGTCCTTGAGCAAGGCCCTTAACCCTCATTGCTCTAGGGTTCTGTATCAACCCCGTGTTGTAATTCCAACCACTGAGTTGGGATACCTGTAAGTCGCTTTGGAAAAAAGCGTCAGCAAAATGACCAAATATTATATCAATTAAAAAAATTTAATAATAACATTTCTTTAAAACTGATGCAGTCCGCTGAAATTGACAACAATTATTCAGTTCACTTTACCCCGAGATCAGGACAATACCAAGTCCAAATGAGGTTGGTATAAAGACAAGCCTAAGATAATGTATGTAAGGTCTCAAGACTGAGACAAGACTCCATATACTAAAACACCAGTGTTTATCATAATGCATATGTAAATCAATAATGAACATGGTATATAATGAAGACTCTATAAAGGCAAGGAGGGTACAATATGTAATGCTGGATGTAAACTAAAGCAAAGTAATAAATCATCTGCTTAAAGACTTAGGGATCGATCTTATGCAAGGCATGCCGCAATGCTTACACCCCATCAACACTCATACTAAAGATTGCTATAATATGGCCCTTAAAATATTTAAAATATTATTAATTCTGTTTTTTATTACATTACAATTGATTACATTTTAAATATAATATTTTATTGTAATTTAAATGATTAAAAATCTGTCAGTATAGATAGAATGCAAGATATTATAGAAATACTTTGATATTTGAAACTTTGAAAGACTAAGATTTTATAGCAAGATTTGTCAGCTCTCCCTGGTATTTTCATGGTTTTACAAAATGCTCATAGATCTTAAATTTGTATTATTTTTGGACTAACAGTGTAATGTTTTTAAGGGAAAACCTGGAGAACCTGGGAAACCTGGTAAAGAATTAAAGGTAAGTATCAGAGTGCATAACAAATAATAAAGCTATTTTTATTCAATTTAATTGGGTTCTTTTCGCATATATTTTGTAATGTAAATGATTGTTATTTTTTTAATTGCAGATGTTGCAAGGGATTAAGGTAAGTGGAGGGACAAATGAAATGTCATCTTGTATTAGTAAAAAATCATATCAGTTTTATAAAATATTTCGTCTGTCTTGTTTAGAGCTGACATGGTGTCAAAAGTGCTGAAAGCCAATGGTCACTTCTCCGGCCTGTAATATGCCAGAGAATGTTTAATTGTGTGTTGCAACATGTTGCAGCATCAATGTTATATCCTAGCTTCTGTCCATTACAGAAGTCCAGCTGAATCAACATCATATTCTACAGACATATTGTAAACAGACCTAAGGTTCAGGCAAGGTTCAGCAGTTTAGGGAGTGAGTTCAGACCTCTGCCATCAGAACAGAAGGGATGGATATGTTGTTCAACATTGATTTGTGTTGCTATTGAATCATTTTCCTTCACCCCCCCCCCCTCAAATTTATTTACACAGAGGATTTATTAGTAATTAAAAGTTTTTGAGACATGCAGAAGCTATGAACTGCTCAAGATGTGTATTCTGTGAAAATCCTTTGAAAAAATATCTTCCATGAATCTGTAGTGTGGACTTATGCCTTATACGTTCAAACCATCTAAATTTTTATTTTAATAGGATATAGTATACTATAATAATTACATTAAATATTCTCTTTTTTTTTTACTACAGGGAGAACCCGGTGTACCTGGCCAAAAGGTGGGTGTGTTAGACACATTGTTTTTGTGACACTGTGACAATATGGTACTGTGCAAATGTTTTATGCAGGTTAAAAGTTTTACATTAATTTTACATAAAAGTTTTATAATAATATTTTATCTTACAAATACTTTAAATTGCCCCATATAGACTGAGTATGCTATCTGTCTAGCGCCCAAAACATTCTCTCTAACTCCACCCCCCGCGACCCACGATTGTGCATTATGTCAAAGTATTTTATTAAATTTATTAAACAAATACATTTTATACTGTTCTGATTTTCAGTCCAGCTGTATCAACATGTTCTACAGACATGTTGTAAACAAACATATGGTTCATGTAAAGTTCAACAAATTCATATCCTATCCGTCAGGATGCATGTAGCTGGTAACAAGAAATATGTCAGTGCAAATATGAATAAGCTTAATTAAAATTAATCATGCAGGAAATACAGAGATGAAACCCTGATTGTTCAATGTTAGATTATTGCCTAAAAAATATATAGGTATATCATATCAAATATTGATATACTTTTTGGACCTGTTGGAACACAGGCAAGTTTTTTCCATGTCTTGTTCACCATCTTCTCGTTCACCAAACTCATCCAACCATGTTATTATAAAAAATAAAATAATAAATTTGGATCAATTAAGCTAAAACAAAAATGCCTATTTTAAAATTTTTTCCTTTTTCTCCAACCTTTTTTAGGGTGATCGTGGTGAGACAGGTCATGAAGGCCAAAAGGTAGTTACTGA
>JAOUQT010036346.1:0-11264 GCA_025769995.1 Xyliphius kryptos
GAGTTTCCATGTCCTCCCCGTGTCTGCGTGGGTTTTCTCCGGGTTCTCCGGTTTCCTCCCACAGTCCAAAAACATGGGTTCCAGGTTAACTGAATGCTCTAAATACCCTGTGTGTTTGTGTGTGTGGAGGTGTGAGTGAATCTGTGCCCAGCGATGGATTAGCGCCGTGTCCTGGGTGTATCTGCCCAGCGCCCGAGATGTTCTCCCCTGGATGGGCAGGGCATGGGAAACCCAACTGTGATCCTATTAGAGGAAGATAATGGATGGATGGACACACACAATACATTTATGAATAAATTTTGCTCACAGATCAAGTCAGCACACAACTTACTGACAAGGTTAACTAGCATGACTCACTAAGATGACTAAATACATGCTAACTAACAAAGCTTACAAGCAGCAACTAACGCGACTAATTGACACAAAACGTCTAACACGACTAACTAACAGGACAACTCAACTTTACATTTTGTGAATTTGGTAAATTAGCTAGACGGCGGACTTAGCACGACTAACAAGGTTAACTAGCATGACTCACTAAGATGACTAAATACATGCCTAACTAACACAGCTTACTAGCACCATTAACTAACGTGAATAATTGACACAAAACGTCCAACGCGACTGACTAACAGGACAACTTTACATTTTGTAAATTTTGTAAATTAGCTAGATGGCGGACTTAGCACGACTAACACTGCTTACTAGCACGACTTACTAACGCGACTAATTGACACAAAACGTCTAACGCGACTGACTAACATGACGAATTAACTTTACATTTTGTGATTTTGGTAAATTAGCTGGATGGCGGACTCAGCACGACTAGCCAGGTTAACTAGCATGACTCACTAAGATGACAGACCACACACCTAACCTGACTAATTGACAATACGTCAAACTAAGGTGACAAATTAACTTGACTTGCTAGCCCATCGCTACATTCTGTGAATTTGGTAAGTTAGCTAGATGGCGGCCTCAGAGTAAAGGGGACGAACACGTTATGACAGACAGATGGACTACAGTCTGTCATTTGTAGAACTACAAAGTCACAGTTAGTGGAACTCATAACATGTACGATATTGGCAGCAAAAAAGGGGCGTGTCCAAACGTGATACTCTTACGTTTATAGAGCAGTTTTAGAGGGTAACTCACAGAGTCTTGAGACCATTGAGACCACGGAACATGCGCCCACTGATGACCTGCAGCTTGTTTCCAGTGAGCAGGAGCTCCAGGACGCCTCCCGCGCCGTCAAACACGCCCTCGCGAATCTCCCGCAGCTTGTTGTTACTCAGGTTTCTGGAACAAGGCAAGACAGAGTTTAGCAAGCTTTTTAGTTGAACCTTCTGACTTGGATGCGATTAGCATGAAGCTTTCCGCCGCTCTGTTTGTAACCTGGCTCCTCAATCGGCCAATCGTTATGTTTGTTAAGACAAACCGTGGTGGGACTATCCGGCGATGCTGATGAGATCATCTGGCTTTCGGTTTAATGTTCTTAGTTTATAATCACAACTTAGAAGCTGATATACGAGCATCTTAAGCACTCGTTTATGACTTTTGGCAAGCCGCTATCTCAGCAGTGTTCTGGTGATTCACTAGCTGATTGCAATCTGTACCTCGGTGAAAACGTGAGGAGGGGGAACTTTCAGACCTGGTCCTAATGAA
Organism: Xyliphius kryptos; assembly: GCA_025769995.1. NCBI lineage: Eukaryota > Metazoa > Chordata > Actinopteri > Siluriformes > Aspredinidae > Xyliphius > Xyliphius kryptos. The sequence goes on from JAOUQT010036346.1 coordinate 1,666, forward strand.
TCCGACAGCACTATATCGGATGCAATTTCATGCCTAATAAATCACCGCGCCTTGTCGTGCGGGACCGGCGCTTTTCCCCCATCTGCAGAGTGGGTGGCAGATATTGCCGGACGATAAATCCCACTGCGCCTTCGCCCATTTTGGACGAATGTCCCAGCGCTTTTCTCGATTCACACGGCCCTTCGAGGCTCATCGTGGATGGAGTTGTCGAAATAAAACTCACAGCCGGATGTCCCAGAGCACACCGAGGGGGAAAATCGGAGAAATGAATTTGACTTACATCTTCCGAAGGTTGGGGAGCTTCTTAAAGGCCCCCATGGCGTCCAGCGATGTGATTTCATTGTCGTTTAGGCGTCTAGAGAAGACAGAGGGGGAAAAAGGCATCAGTGGAGGTGGTGTAGCTTTATATTGACATTAGGTATTCTGAGAACCAAGACCTGATATATTTTACAAAACGGTCTGAACTCCTCGGGAATGTGAGAGGAGGAAATCCAAAAGAAAGAAAGTGGGATTGAAAGATCTTGAGGGCTGGCGGCCGCTAACGGGTCACTTATTCCTTTAAAAGTTTATAAATAGGAGTTGTTTCTCAGCAGTGAGTTTAACTAGAGAGCGAAGATTGACTGAGCGGAGGGAGGAAAGCTTGAGTTGTGATGGATGATTGGAGTTGATGGGACCTGGAGTGGGAAGGAGCGAGAGAGAAAGCCTGCCATGTCCTCTACAAGTGAGTAGAAGGACAAGCGGCCTGTAGGGAACGGTAGCCTGTGGAATGGAAAAGCCCGTGGCAGTTGTTCACCGTGGATCAGCAAAAATGGCGTGAGGGGAAGACAAGGTCAGAGAGGGATGGAGTTGAGGCGGGATGGACAGGAGTAAAAAAAGTGGGAGAAAAACAAAGGCTGAATGGAGCCAATCAGGCGAAACGTGTATTTTTTCTCTATGGTGACACTCTCTTCTGCTCACACTCCAGCAGTTTCCATTGGACGCCATTTCTCTCAATGGTTCTTGGTCAAGACTAAATTATGAGCTCATTATGACATCATAATTCCCCTGCGGCAAATTATTTTATTGCTTTTGTATAGGTGTTTGTACAGGGGTTGGACAATAAAACTAAAACCCCTTACATTTTAGTGGGGTGGGTGGTTCATGGGTAAATTGGAGCAGCCTGGTGGCCAATCTTCATTGATGTCCTATTGCACCAGTAAGAGCAGAGTGTGAAGGTTCAGTTAGCAGGGTAAGAGCACAGTTTTACTCCAAATATTGGAATGCACACAACATTATGGGTGCCATACCAGAGTAAGTGAAGTTGAACATCTCCCATGGCCTTCACACCAGATCTAAATATTATTCAGACACTTTGGGGGGTTTGGAGGAGCGAGTCAAGAAACGTTCTCCTCCACCAGCATCACGTAGTGACCTGGCCACCATCCTGCCAAAAGAATGGCTTAAAATCCCTCTGACCACTGTGCAGGACTTGTAGATGTCATTCCCAAGACCAATTGACGCTGTATTGGCTGCACAAGGAGGCCCTACACCATACTAATCAATTATTGTGCTCTAAAACCAGGTGTTTCAGTTTTATTGTCCAATGAAAGTTGGAGATGAGACTCAAACGATGCTACTTTTTCATATACCAGCACAAAGAAGAACCATAAGACCCTGTCAGTCATCGATCTCCTTTTATTGTTAAAGTCCAAAACACTTCCTGAAGTACAAGCGTTTAAACAAAACAGAAAGTGACAAGGCCAGGAAAGGTTTCGTAAAGGCTTCTTCAGTTCTCTGTCCCAAGTCAAATCACTTCTGACAGATTCGTGAGTGTGCTCGCCCTGAGCCATCCTGACAAGCACTAATACTCACAACAAGCTCCCCATTAATATTTATGAAAGCGACCCGACAGAGAGTCAGGACTTCAAGTATCCGGTACAGCTTGTCTGATGAAGTCGGATGAGATGAGATCCTTTATGTAAGTCTAATGGTCTGCTTGAAGAAGCTCTAGGATTGCAGAACGTTGATAAACGGTCATTTTAGACGGACAGCGTGCCGATCTTCCACTTCGCATGTGAAGAGTCGAAGATTTGCCTCGTGCTCAGTGGAAACGCTTTGAATCTGCTTTTTTTTTATCAGCCAACGGGTTTAATAAATAACCCAATGAGCAGCAGAATGAAACAGATCAGTGGAGATTAGCTGTTTAGAAATTTGATTATGACCTTCTGGGCTGCATGGTGGCTTAGTGATTAGCACAATCGCCTCTCAGCGCTGAGAATCCAGGTTTGAATTCCGATCTGGGTGATGTTTTCACATGGGTTTTCTCCAGGTCCTCCAGTTTCCCTCCACAGTCCAAAACCAAAAATGCCACTATAGAGAGAGTGTGTGTGTGTGTGTGTGTGTGTGTGTGTGTGTGTGTGTGTGTGTGTGTGTGTGTGTGTGAGAGAGAGAGAGAGAGAGAGAGTTCATTACTAACCTGTTTCTTTGTTTTTCCCTCTTCAGTCCATGGAGGAGCACATGGCCTTCCTCATTACTGTACCCACCACTCTGGCCATCTTCTTCACCATCTTCATCCTCGTCTGTGTCGAGTCCATTTTTAAGAAGCTCCTTCGTCTCTTTTCCCTTCTCATCTGGGGCTGCCTGGTTGCCATGGGTTACCTTTTCATGTTTTCTGGAGGGATCGTCTGTCCGTGGGACCAGGTAAGATTTGAGAGTGGCACCTCGTGCTTTTATCACCCTGGCTGTCCAACTTCATGCTTCAGTCTTTCTCTAATTTGTTTCGTAATTAACTCTTTCCTGGACATCAACTTCACTGATCATATCGATGGCCTTTTTGTACTTTTACAATTACAGTTTTTTTAATTTTTCTTACATTTTTTTTTATCAGGACCACCACAGAGCAGATATTTGGGTGGTGGAAGATTCTCAGTATGCCATTGACGAGGATGTGGTGGTGATGGTGTATTAGTGTGTGTTGTGCTGGTACAAGTGGATCAGACACTGCAGTCACATTACTGTACTGAGAACAAGCCACCAATCAAAGCTGCCCAAACACTATGCAACTTACTGCAACTAACAAGAATCGTACAGCAAAGATGAGCAACACATACTAAAATTTATTATAAGTATTCACTCACCTGCCTTGACTCACATATGGTCAGAACTGTTCCCACAATTGGGAGCATGGAATTGTCCAAAATGTCTTGGTATACGGAAGCATTCAAAGTTCCTTTTACTGGAACTAATGAACCAAGCCCAGCTCCTGAAAACCCCCACACCATTATACCCCCTTCACCAAACTTTACACTTGGGTCATTTAGTAAGACAAGTACTGTCTCCAGGCAACCGCCAAAGCCAGACTCCTCCATCAGATTGATGGATGGAGAAGAACAATTCGTACCTCCAGAGAACGTGTCTCTGCTGCTCTAGAGTCCAGTGGTGGCGTGCTTTACATCACTGTATCCGATGCTTTTAGTGCACTTGGTAATGTATGGTTTGGATACAGCTGCTCGACCATGGAAACCCATTCCATGAAGCTCTCTGCGCACTGTTCTTGAGCTAACCTAAAGGCCACATGAAGTTTGGAGTTCTGTAGTGACTGACTGACAGCATAGTCGGCATAGTGCGAAGAGGTCGCCAACTTTCTGTCAGTCACTACAGTGTCAGTGACTCCGTTGACACCGATCCATCAGTTTACATGGCCTTCCACTTGGTGGCCGAGTTGCTGTTCCCAAACACTTCCATTTTCTCATAATCCAGCTGACAGTTGACTGGGAAATATTTAGAAGCGAGGAAATTTTACAACTGGATGCACGCTGGAATTCACTAAGCTCCTGAGAGCACCCCATTCTTTCACAAAAGTTTGTAAAACCAGTCTGTACACCTAGCTGCTTGATTTTATACACCTGTGGCCATGGAAGTGATTGGAATACCTGATCTAGTCGTTTTGGCAATAGAGAGTATACTGAATGTGAACAGATGCAATATATGTAAACATGTATGCAGCATGTAAATGAAGTAGATAAGATAAAATATTTTGGTGATGAGGGATAAAGTGCCATTGAGTGGCAAGTGTAATGTATCTGTGAAAAGTATGTTTTGTTATTTTCCTCAGTCTGGTTTTCTTACACTTAATGCTCCACAGTCTCCTGCCTGAGGGAGCGGAATGAAAAGTTGGTGTGCTGGGTGAGTGGGGCCCTTTTCCTGCATTTGCATCTGGAGGTGTAGATGTCTGTAGTGGTGGGGAGGCTGACTCCGACAGTCCTCTGTGCAGCCTTTGCCACCCTCTGCAGAGCTTTCATGTCTGCAGCAGAGCAGCTTTCATGCAACACTTTGATGCTGGAGCATAGAACGCTCTCCACCACACTGAGCTCCCGAGTCCGGCTCTCCTTAGCCGTCTGAGAAAGTAGAGCCGCTGATGTGCCTTCCTGACCACACTGGGAGTGTTGTCGCTCCAGGTGATGGTGTTACTCAGGTGCACACCCAAGTACTTGTAGATCACCTCCACAGCAGATCCTCCGGCATGGGGAGGAAAATGCAGAGCTTGTTCTTTCTGCACCAACCCTCTACGCCAACCCTCCAACTTTAAACCAGCTAAATAACAGTGACTGTTCTTAACTTTTTTTTACCTCCTACTGTGTTATTCAGGGTCTAAAATTAAGTCTTTTAATGTTAAGTGGAATTAGTGCTAAATAGTTTTACATCTCCAGCGGTGCCGTATTCAACTCCTCCTTTATTCTGGGTCTTTTTGGTCTCTTTGAGTCTGCTCGTCTCTACTTTGTTCATTGTGAAGATATTAATATCTTTTTGGTGCTGCATTATTAAGAAGTCTTTCTTTCAGCAAGTTCTTTATCTCCCATTCCCTCTTCGTGACCATAGTACTCTCAAAGCTGTAGGCAAAAAGAAAAGATGTGCAGCTTATCGTCGCTGACAGCTGGAAGCTAAACCTGTTATTTGCTGGTTTTCAACATTTACACTGATAAAGCAAATAGGAGGATGAAAAAAATGCCTTGGCCCGCAGCGGGGATCCCCTGGCAGGTCAGAACGCAATGCCGGGGCTATTGTGGTTGAATCACTGCATCTTAGTTGACCTTGTGTTTATACTCTGCCAAAAACAGAGCTCCAGCGGTGGTGAGTCAGTTGACCGCCGGCTTCTTCGTGGGCTGCGGAGCTTGTTTGAGCTTGTTTTCTTAGCGGTCGCATTTCTATTGTACAGGTATTTCAAAATATTCACTGAAAAAACAATCTCATCTGTGCAGTTCCGTGTGCATCCGCTCCAACACTGATTAGATGATGATGATACAAGCTTTTATCATTTACATTGACATTTACATTGCTGTGAACGAGTGTCTACCCCTTGGGATTATAACAGGCATCAGATGGGATGGTGTCATAATATTTTGGCCACATACAGGATTCAGAGTGTGTGGAAACATGTTTCTGTTACATTTACATTGGTGTGAGAAAGATAGTGTGTGTACAAAATTCTGATGGTAAAATGAAATCAATTTAATAACTACATTAAATATTAAGAGTGTGTTTCTAATTTTAGCTCATTAATGAATCTCACATGAATAATTCAGTCTTTCATTAACATTTAAAAAATTGTCAGACTGTCATTAAAATGGGGGAATGTTCGTATAAAAATGTATCATCCATGTGGAGAACATGCCACTGTGGTCTGATCCTCAATTGAATTCACATATTAAATCATAATGCAGCAGCCGAGCTTCGCTTAATGGGACCGGGTGGGGTCGGGGTGTGAGGAGGGGGGCGGGTCCGTTTATGTGTACTTAACATTAAAATAGTTTTGAAGTAAAATGAGTGCACGCTTTTAATTTTCTCATGTTATCACAAAATAAAAAATATTTTCTCGTCTTCACAAATTATATTTGTGACTTATTTTTTCAGTCCGAGACTTATGTTCTTGTGTTTCAGAATTACTTTCTTACATTTACTTATAAGTAAATTATTTTCTCGTGTTCACTACTTATTTTCTCACATTTATCACTTATTTTTTGTTTCTGACTTATTTTCTTATTTTCACGTTTTTTTTTCACAACTTATTTTCTCTGGTTTAAAAATGATTTATTTACATTTACAACTTATTTTTGTCATGTTTGTGACAAAAATATTTTCTTTTGTTTCTAAACTTCTTTCTCGTTTTTTTATGTTCAGGACTTCTGTTCATTTCCTTGTGTTATGAGTTTCACGCGTTCACAATTTTGTTTGCCACTTTTTTTGTTGTATTCACACAATTTTCTTATGCCAATTTCATGAATTTTTTTTGTTCGTGTTCACGACTTACATACGTTTAGTTATTTAGCAGACGCTTTTATCCAAAGCGACTTACAGAACACAGGGCTACAGGCCCCTGGAGCAATGAGGGTTAAAGGTCTTGCTCAAGAACCCACATTGGTAACTTCAGTAAACCAGGGATTTAAATCCACAACCCTTAGATTGATAGTCTAATGCCCTATCCACTGAGCCAGCACTCCCTATATTTACAAGATGTTATGTCAAAACGCGAGAAAACTTTTGTTATCTCAAGATCAGAACATGTAAAATAAATAACACATGCTTTCTGGACTTTCAGGTGATTTTTGCCCCCAACAACTATGGTAATTGCACAGACCAACAATGAGGGCTAGTTTGTGTTCCAGACCCCTGACATCAAAATATAAATGACAGGATGGACGTTCAGTCTATTCTTAGTGTTAGATCTCAGAAATGTGTTAACCTGTAATGATCCCAGTAGCTAAAGCAGAGGCAGCTCTATATTCACATTATGACTGTGCTGCTCCCATGTTTACATTATGTCATCATGAACCTGCTGCTTTGTTCTTCACCTGCTTTTAACAAAAAAATGAAAGCCCCATGATCAATCCCGATCGATCTCTACCACCATATTTAATGATCTAATAGCCTTCAGAGAATCTATTGATTACAGCTGAATGATTGTAATTAATGGAAGTAAATGGGCTCCATGTTTTTTTTCTGTCCCTCGTGGTTTAAATCAATGTTTCTTAAGAGGTGGTTCGTGGACACGTTCTGGGTGGGTCACTTTGAGCACATCCTTTAGTGGGTTACTGTCATTGCTTCATGTCAAATGTTTTCCCCTTCCCATGCAACTAATATGCCACAAATGGTAAGGTGATATCTGCAACCACTTTCATTTTATTAGGATGTATCCACACTTATGGCCCACGCTGTATATTACCAGATTTGCTGTTTGTCTGCTTTCTCCTCGTATATGACATTTCACCGGTTGATTCGGAGTTACGGGGTAATCATGTATCATGGACACATCCCTTGTTAAGCTTCACTTAAGAAGTAAAAGTGAAATTAACACTTTACTTTTAGATCCTTTAAGGGACAAAAAAAGTTTCCAGATCCAGCAGCAGCCCATCAAAGAAAAAGAGCAGAAACACAATTAAGTTGAAGATGGAAGCGAGGAAAAAAAAAAGAGTGGCATTAAGATCGATTCAAGAGTATTCGGAAAGTCGCCTTCTAAGATAAATTTCATTGTTGGGAAAAGGATTCAAGGATTCAAGCATATAAAATTGAAATGAAATGAAATACAACAGAGACAGCAGAGTTTGTGGCAATATGTAAACTTTTAACATGTCAGTGAAATATGAGATGAGAGGGTTTTTTATGGTGACCAGTGAGGGGAAAGTGTTGTGGTGTGACTGTAATGTATTTGTTATGAGGAGTTTATGAGTCTCACAGCTTCCGAAATGAAGCTGTTCCTCAGTCTGCTTGTCCTGCACTTAATGCTTCGCAGTCTCCTGCCTGAGGGGAGCGGAACAAACAGTGTGTGTGCTGGGTGAGTGGGGTCCTTCATGATGCAGGAGGCCCTTTTCTTGCACCTGGAAGTGTAGATGTCTGTGGTGGTGGGGAGCCTTCAGCACCCTCTGCAGAGGAAACAATTACAAACTGAAGATCAAAAACAGTTAATTGTTAAAAAATAAATGTTCATTTACATTTTTTCTGTTTTAAGTAATACACTATACATTCATTCTATGTGTTTTATGTATTTGGGAGTCTCTATAATCAGTAAACTGAGTTTACATTGATTTAAATAGATATAGGTGCCTCGGTTTTCATCGACTGCAGATTTTTGCAATTGTTTGCGGACGGATTAGTGACAAAACCAAAGGTTCCACTGTACAGCGAAAGCACATTCGCCTCTCAGCGCTGGGGATTCCCGATTCGAATTCCAATCTGGGTGAAGTTTCCATGTTCTCCCCGTGTCTGCGTGGGTTTCCTCCGGGTTCTCCGGTTTCCTCCCACATTCCTAAAACATGGATGCAAGGTAAATTGAATGCTCTAAATAGCCCTGTATAGTTGTGTGCATGTGTGTGTGTCTGTGTGAGTGAGTGTGCACCCAGCGATGGATTGGCGCCCTGTCCTGGGAGTATCTGCCCAGCGCCCGAGACGTTCTCCAACCCCCCCTAGCGACCCTCATAAAGGAATACGCGGAATTCAGTTGAGAGGCACCGTGGCTTAGTGGTTAGCGCATCCACCTCTCAGCGTTGAGGATCCAGGTTCAAATCCCAATCTGGGTGGAGTTTTCATGTTCTGCTCATGTGGGATTTCTGATTTGCTTGGTCTAAATTGTCCAATTGTCCATATCTAAATTGCACCAATATAGTGTGTGTGTGAGTGAATAAGTTTGTGCTGGTTCAATGATGGATTGTCACCATCTTGTGTGTATCTGCCCAGCACACGAAACATCCAAAAATGTCTCATGTGTTGTTGCCCAGTTTGTGTTAGTCATCCTGTAATCATTCATCAGCGCTCATATGCAGCTGCCTACAGAATGATGAACAATCCGGTTTGAAACCAGCGCTAAACACACATTACATGACATCATTGTCACTCACACTGCGTCCGTAAGACGTTGCATCCTGAACTGTGCAGCATCCGTATTGCATCTATGTAGAGGGGTGATGACTCAGGCTTCCTCTGTAGAACCCGAGCATTTTGCAGCCTTTAAATCAACAACTATTTCATGTCCTAAAGGACGGAAAAGAGAAGAATAATGTATTTTTTAAAGATCTAGTCAAAATCCAGACTGTAATCAATTCAAATTGAAATGCAGTGTGGAGTTGTAAATACATCGAGGTTTACAAACCTGAACGAACTGAAGCAACGCTGCGGTCAAACTCCACCAGACAGATGTGAGAAACTGAGACCTTCATACTAAAAACAATTATTTTAAGGTATTGATGTAAGCGGTGATTCTACAGACCATGTGACATGCATCCAGGGCCATTTCAAGCCATTTTGGGACCCCAAGCAAAATGCCCCAACAAACAAAATTTAAGTGTGCGCACACGTTGAATTCAAATCATAACCAGTTGTTGTCAGGGGGCTCCAGGCCAGCTTGGGGCCGAAGGCAATTGGTTGGTTTGCCTGACATGTTGCAACAGGCCTGGATGGGTTCATTGTCATAAAACACAATCATGGTGTGAGCCGTGAGTTCTGATGTTGTATTAACGTGATTTGAATATTATAAGAGGCACTTAGCAAGACCCACCCCCCCCCTATAAAGGAGTGCTTCTGCAGGTGGTGACCACACCCCTTTTCTCTGTTCTCATCCTTTCTGGCTGATG
>JAOUQT010036355.1:0-11264 GCA_025769995.1 Xyliphius kryptos
GAAACCGGAGACCCCGGAGGAAACCCACGCATACACGGGGAGAACATGCAAACTCCACCCAGATGGGGATTCGAACCAGGAACCCCCAGCGCTGAGAGGCGGTCGTGCTACCCACTACGCCACCGTGCGGCCCGGTTGCTACAACTATTATAATCAAGTAAAAATAATGGTTGCCGTAACTACCATAATTCCTCAAAACAACGGTTACTACAAAAAAAATGGTTGCTACAGCTATTATCATTCCTAAAAAAAACAATGGTTGCCTTAACCATCATAATCCCTCGTGAACAATAATTGCGACAACTATTATAATCCATTAAAAATAATGGTTGCTACAACTATTATAATCCTATAAATAAAAAACAATGGTTGCCATAACTGCCATAATCCCTCAAAAAATGGTTGCTACAACTGTTATAATCTATTAAAAATAATGATTGCTGCAGCTATTATAATTCCGAAAAAAAAACAATGGTTGCCATAACAATCATAACCCCTCAAGAACAATACTTGCTACAGATATTATAATCCATTGAATATAATGGTTGCTACAAGTATTATAATTCCTAAAAAAAAACAAAAAAACAATGGTTGCCATGACTACTATAATCCCATGAAAATAATGGTTGCTACAACTATTATAATTCCTAAAAAAAAATAATAAAAAAAACAATGGTTGCCATGACTACAATAATCCCATGAAAATAATGTTTAATAAAACTATTATAATTCCTAAAAAAAAAACAAAAAAAACCTATGGTTGCCATGACTACAATAATCCCATGAAAATAATGGTTGCTACAACTATTATAATTCCTAAAAAAAAAAAATAGTTGCCATAATTACAATAATCCGTCATTAACCGTGCCTGACAATTATTATAATCCCTCATAACGATTGTTGCTACAACTACTATAATCTTTCATGATGATGATTATGACTAAAATCCCTCAGAATCAATTGTTACCACGATTAACAGCAATTGCCACCATTATTATAATCCTTCATAATGACTTCTGTAATTTCTCATAAACACCAACGTTTGATTTATTTTATCACAAGTTTGATCTGCCAGAATCATTTTAATTAGCTATAATTAAATAACTTAATTCACAGAACTTTTATGTTTAAGTGTCTATTACGTCAAAGCTCCTACAGGAAACCCACGCAGACACAGAACACAGAGACCTCACACAGATACGAATCTTAAAGAACGTCTGTTAGTTAGAAGGTCAAACAGTCGAGTTGTTTCTCCGAATCCTCCATTCCCTCTCAAGCTGCTATGAAGTGTCTTTTCCGATTTCTTCCGCACCTCCGTCTGAACCCTCCGTAATAGCTGTGTGAAGCAAAGCAGAAAATCATTCATGCCTTGTCAGAGTCACACTAACCGAATTAGACGGAACCTGAAATCCCGCCATTAGCAGACAGTCAGATGTGTAATACGTTTTCTAAAGCAAAATCCCACAAACATGACAGTTTTTATCGATTTGTCGATCAGATTCAGAGAAACACTGAACCACAATAACACTGAGGCTGAGGAACTCTGAAGAACCCGCTCTGTCTCATGCAGTACGAGTTACATTATTACAGCTGACAGCAACACAGATCACAGGTCACCTCTGGCTGAGAAACAGCTGGCGCACTGGCAACACTGGCACACGGCCCTTACAAAAACATTAAGATGGCCCACACAGCCCAACAACACAGCTGTCCACATTGCAGATACTTCAGCACTGATAACTACTAGGGAGGAGACGATTAAAAACATTTCGGGCAGATCATTATCATCAGATTATTACTATTATCAGGGACTCTCTCATACACACTATATGGGACAATTAAGAACAGCCTATTCATCTAGAATTAATGTTTTTGGACTGTGGGAGAAAACCAGAGGGAACTCACATAGCCACATGGAGGACATGGACCCTTGAGATTTGAACCTGGATCCCCAGCACTGAGAGTCAAATCTGCCCTAAAACATATATTAAAAATCAATATTCTTGGGGGAAAATCATAAAATCTTTCTTTATTTAAAAATGAAATGTGTCTGTTGATTTTACTGGTGAACACGGTCTCTGTTCTGCCATCGCTGTCTCCATTTCTCCCCTGATCCCCTTTTCATCTTTTGTTCTCACTCTACATGTGATATGTCACAGAGTGGACAGCTTCAGCAGAAACACCTGTCAGCCTCCCTGTCCACCTTAAAATGATCCTGTCATCATGGCATGATTAAACTTCAAATAATGTCCACCCCATTGTAAAAAAAAAAAAAAAAACAAGTGTGTGATATATAAGAGCTCGATCTTAAATATTGCACACGGCATATTGAAATGCTCATTCCTATCTTACACCTAATTTTTAACAGTCTAATTTCACACACAACTATTTACATTAAGGATTCTCATGAAGGCATCAAAACTATGAATGAACACATAAGGAGTTATGTACTTAACAAAAAAAGGTGAAATACAGTCATGGAAAACGTTTTCTATTCTAGTGTCTTCAAAATAGCCACCCTTTGCTCTGATTACTGCTTTGCACACTGTTGGCATTCTGATAATTATACTTATGAACCCTTATAGGCACCCCTGAAAACCATTTCAGGGGACTCCCTCTTAAAGCTCATTGAGAGAATGCCCAGAGTGTGCAAAGCAGTAATCAGAGCAAAGGGTGGCTACTTTGAAGAAACTAGAATATAAAACGTTTTTTCAGTTATTTCAACTTTTTTCTGAAAATACAGAAAACACATTGAATGAGAAGGTCTGTCCAAACTATTGGCCTGTACTGTATGTGCAGGTGCATTTCTGGCCTTGAGCTAAAACACAGGTGCACTGGTGACTAAAAAGAAACTAGACAAATGTCATCGCCATCTTGGCGAATCATCAACACAGGTGCGTGAACACTGGCCACTGAATACTTAATAGAGCTGAACGCTATTAAATATCACTGTATTTGTACAGCGAATGCATAAACAAAGTCTACACTATACAGTGTGTTCTCTATTGAAAATGGACCAGCGCATTGAGTCAAAATAGCTACACCGCTGAAATAGCAATCCCCCAAAGTCAGAGTGCATCTGGCTCTTAAAGAAAATGGCACGTTGTTATTCCTATTCTCAATCTGTCCTCAGTCTCCTTCTCCACCACAACAAGCTACTGTATGTCCTCGCTTACCCCATCCATAAACCTCCTCTTTGGCATTCCTCTTGTTTAGTGGCTCCATCCTCAGTATCCTTCTGCCGATATAACCCTCATCCCTGCTCTGTACATGTCCGAGATTTATCTCTGAACCTGTAGTACCATCTGAAGGCCCAATTGTGCCAAAACACATTTGTTTGATTTGGTGGTGCTGCCAACATGGGCCCTACATGGTTGTAATCTGATGCATACGTAGTACACATTCTATTAAACAGGCGCAGTCAATCCATGCGGCATGTGGGCCAGATGAAAATAGGGGATGTGGCCCGGAATCATTTTGCTATCTGGGTACCTCTGAATACCTTCTGCTTGCCCTTCTAAAAAATACGGTACTGCTAGCTCACTGCCGACTCTATCCGAACTATATCTCTAAACCTGTAATACCATCTGAAGATTTTGATCCAAAACTCTCTGATTTACCAAGGTATGATGACGTTTTAAAGGCAGGGCATAGTTAGTTGTCATTACTTGTGTGCACAGTCGCTATCCTCCGATCACATGTGCAGAATCAATCGGTTCTGCGTCATGAATGAGGCCGTGATCGTCGGTCTCCGAAGTCTATTAAAGGAGGAATGGAAAATAATGAAATCAAAGCGCGATTGCATCAGTCCACTTAATTACCGCCCAGTCACTGTTCAATCAAATCCCTCCCCTCACCCCCCACACGCTGAATTCCAAATCCCTTCTTCATTGTGCCGGCTCTCTGTCTCGCTGGCTGGGTCAAAGACTTTCATCTCTTTCACATTATAATAACTAAATTACTGACACCAGAACGAGAAGTCTCGATGAATTTCATCATTATCGCCATGGCAACCCAAGAGAGGGCACTGGGACCGTCGAGCAATGTGATGCGGAGAGACCGAGTGGAGTTCAGAGCGTTATGCTCGTAATAAAACAGAAGAGGGAAGGGACTGACTGGCTTCTGTTCTCTCACCATCCCTCTCCGTCTCTCAGGGCAGCAGGCGGAACACATCTTAAACACAGAACTGCCAAAGCAGCTGTCAGATTCTTAGATGCTCACTTGTCTTTGAATTCAAATGAAGGTTGAAAATATGCCGACGCTCTCACTCACAGTCTCGTACCCATCCATACAGCTTCTCTCTCACTTTGTGGATTGGTGCCGCACAAGTCGTCTTGCTTTTTGGTTTTGATATGCAGGACTCGCAGGAGAGTGGTATAGTCACTTGCCGCTCAACTGTCATTCTGTGACTGTCATCAGGAAACTATGTTTCAAGAGTTCCAGGAGTTTTTTGCTTTGTTTCCCTTCCTACCTTTTACAGATGTGGGCCACGCTTGACTGAGATTGCACTGCTGGTCTACTGCATGAGAGTCAATGATGGGCCTTATAAAATTACATTATAATGGCCCACATGTCCCAAAACTTGTCTATGCCACAATGGGAAGACATTGGGAGCCAAAAGTGGAGATCTGGCAGTGGGTGGCCCTTATTTGATGACATTAATATGGCCCACATATCCCAAAACATGTCTGGGACACGTTGGAAATACAAATGGCACTGCTACCTACATGTGGGCCACTTGTGATCATCTGGCCCAAATGTCCCAAAACACATACGTTTCAGATTTGGTTTAATTTGTCAATGCTACCTACATTAGAGCCAATTTTGGATGGTGCTTGGCTCTACCCCAGAGCATGCATAGTCCACATTATAAAAACAGGTACAGTTCGACCAAGGTCCATATAAAAATGGGGCATTTGGCCCAAAATCATTTTGCTATCTAGGTATGCCTCAGTATCCCGCTTCTGGCTCTTCTAAAAATGCTGGCCCACTGCTGGCTCTGCTTCACTGCATGTGAGTCAATGGTGGCCCTTATATAATGACATTAATATAGCCCATATAATAATATAGCCCATGTCTGTGCCAAGTTGGAAACATATTTGGCTCTGCTACCTACGTGAGCCATTAGTGGCCCATGGAAATAAAAACACTCATCTGGCCCAAATGTCCCAAAACACATTCGTTTGATCTGGTGGCGCTGCCTACATGGGAGCTACTTTTGGATGGTTCATAGTTGTAATCTGGTGCATTCGTAGTAGACATTCTATAAAACAGGTGCAGTCTGACAAAGTTCCGTCAATCAATGCGGCATGTGGGCCAGATGAAAATAGGGGATGTGGCCCGGAATCATTTTGCTATCTGGGCATCTCTGAATACCTTCTGTTTGCCCTTCTAGAAATACGGTACTGCTGGCTCACTGCCGGCTCTGGCCCACTGCATGTAAGTCGAGGGTGGCTCTTATATGATGACATTATAACATACCCCATGTCCCAAAACACATCTGGTAAATGACATGTATCTAGTAGTCAGTGAAACCACTGCTACCTTCCATGTTCTCCCAGTGTCCGCGTGGATTTTCTCCTGGTTCGCCGGTTTCCTCCCACAGTCGACAAATATGGATTCAAGGTGAATGGACAGCTCTACATTGGCCGTAAATAATTTGCTCCTATAGAGTGTTTCCTGTGTGTATCGTCCCAGTGCCGCAGTGGCGGTGGTTTTCTGTGAACATCAGTCTGTAGTCAGATCAGACTGAAGATATGTTTACCATTTCCCCCCTAAATACACATCTTACTCACTTATGGGTCGTATTTTAAATGCGAAGACAGAATCCACTACAGCCTGCAGTACACTTTATTTTGAAGTGCCTGTCGTAGGAAATGTGTTTATGTCCAACTTCTGAAAAACAGCTGAGGAAGCAGCGAATCCTGGACCCCCGAAAAGCATCGCAGGCACTCAGCAGACTTTGTTTTGATGTCATACATAACGTGCACCATTTACCACTTACCCCTGAGAAATACTCCATTCAGGCACTCAAGCATTCCTCCTCATGCACAGAAATATGTGCTGTCTATAGAGACACACACACGTACACACATACAAGAGTAGTGATGAAGTCATTTATACACAGTGTGGAATAAGAATAAAACGGGCATTTTATACATTAAAAAAATCATAAACGGCTTCTCATTTATTTGTCATAATATCTCCAAAACAACATTAAGATCAAATATAAAGACAAAGGACACGTAAACATATATCTCCTGCTGCTCAGACATGTCTTCTGAGATAAAGACCTCCTTGTGAGGATCTCTTGTGTTTAAAATAATGAACTTGTTAACTAAAAACAGGAGTCTCAGTATGAACTCCCATCCAAATAAAAGGCAAATCGTGATGCTCATTGCGACCCCACCAACTGCGTCTGCTTGGACCTTTCGAGTTGCGCATGGTGCGATTTTCGTGTCGTTGCAATAGCCAAAACAATCACCAAATTGGGCCCATGTTACTCTATAAACTACCAGCAAATAGTACCGATTACTTTAGACAGGGATCCTATAGGAGTGTAGACGACCCATGCTTTAGACACTAATGCACCATCACAATGTACCATTACAGATGCTAGTTTCTGCACCTTTCATCAGTATGCAAATCCAACTATTGTTTCCCCCCCCCCCCAAAACTAGTGGAAACATGGACCTTCCAGCCACAGACCACATTATTTTGTCCTCTGGTTCATCTCAGATGACTTTAAGCATCTGCCTATAATTCCAACATGGCTTCCTTTGTGCATCGATTAGCGTCGCATTTCAATGGTTCACCGTGTTAAGAGGCAAGTCAGAGTCCCACATGATTACAAACTTAATGAATCTGGATTGTTTACAAACATGATAGTAGCAGAAGGAGGTTTTGTACCAAACCGAACAGGATTTATTTTCCACCATGAATAAAAAGCATCGGAAGGTCGATCCATTTATTAGATAAGAAATCGAAAAGGAAAGTGCATTTCAGGTCTGATACTCTACAGGGAAGAGTTATATACAAGGAAACAAATGACCTAACTGAAGGAGAAACACTCCTCAAACAATGACCTGAATACTGATCCAGCACCTCCTTTTAGTCCAAATGAAGCATTTTTCCTGAGGAATGATAAAGTGATGTGTCAGGATGGTGGTCCTGCTAACAGAGACCGACTGGGAGTCATGGAACACTATTAACCTTCTGTGTTGGTGAGGACAAATATACAGCTGTGATAATGGAAGAGTCTGACCCCCGCTGGCCCATTATCTACTCATTATCAGCAAGGAGGTCTCCGGTTAAAGCAACACCAAACAGACTGGCCTGCTTCTTCTCGTTTGTGGATAATGGACAACCTGATGTGTGTTCTGTTACTAAGCTGGGATAATAAACTGCATTGTCTTAGTTTAACATTGTTTATTTAAAGACATGCCAGTCTTTAATGATGTAGTAGCTTAGGGTGTCAGGAGCAATCTGAGGGATTGGGGGTTTGACCCCAGAGTGCACTTGAAGATACCATTGTGAGGCTTTGAGCGTGGCCTTTGTATCATGGCTGCATGGTTTCTTCTTTAACCAACCAAGTTGGGGAACATGCAGAGTGCCTTGCATATAATTTTGTACAAATTGATTCAAGCCCCATGTACAGTACAGACCAAAACTTTGGACATACCTTCTCATTCAATGCGTTTTTTGTTTTTTTTCTCGACTATTTACATTGTAGATTCTCAATAAAGGCATCCAAACTTTGAATAAACACATGTGGAGTTATGTACTTAACAAAAAAAGGTGAAATAACTGAAAACATGTTTTATATTCCAGTGTTTTCAAAATAGCCACTCTTTGCTCTGATTACTGCTTTGCACACTCTGGGCAATGGTTTTCAGGTGTGTCAATAAGGGTTAATTGGTATAATTAATTAGAATTCCAACAGTGTACAAAGCAGTAATCAAGCTATTTTCAGTTATTTTACCTTTTTTGATGAGTACATAACTCCTCATGTGTTCCTTCATAGTTTTGATGCCTTCAGTAGGAATCTACAATGTAAATAATTGTGAAAATACAGAAAACACATTGAATGAGAAGTTGTGTCCAAACTTTTGACCTGTACTGTAAGTCGGTCTGTAGGTCATCCTAAAGCAACCAGTTGGGAGGAGTAGCAAAGGGGCATAGAGGAACCCACCATCACTCTGACCTTACCATAAAGTCCATCCATCCATTATATTTCTCTAAATCCTTTTTTAGGATTGCAGGGGGTCCTCATGCCCATCAATTGGAGAAGGTTTCAGGCGCTGGGAAGATGGGACAAAGGACAGGGTGCCAATCTAATGCTGGGCACTCGTTCACTTACACAATTATGGGTCAATTTAAGGGAGCCAACTTCCCTCTGAATCCAGGTTTTTGGACTGTGGGAGGAACTTGGAGAACCCGGAGAAAACCAACACGGACAGGGAGCACTTGGAAACTCCGCCCCGATCAGGACTCGAACCCGGATACCCAGCACTGAGAGATGAACGTGCTAATTACTACACCAACGTGTGGTCCCGGACAATGAAGTACAGATAAAAGTGTCTGCACATGGTGTAATGTGATGTAATTACCTTCAGCAGGATTAGATACCCAGCGCCAGTCAACCAGTCAACTGTCGGCAAACCAACAACAAGATAAAATACTTAACAAGAAAGAAGAGAAGCTTGAGGAGTACAGGCTGTGTGGTTAGCTGGTGTTAAATGGTACGATAATGATGATTGAGCTGTTGTTTTGTTGGCATATACACCTAAAACCGGAGGGTGGTGGACAGGATTTAGTACTGCAGGCAGATTTTCATTAACTGCTGGGGCTGGTTTTTTTCTCTCCCTTTCTCTGGACACATGCACATTGATGTTTTCATCATATGAGGAGTTTAAAGCACATTGAGGGGCTACATCTTTCGCCATGAAGGTTTATAGTTGGTGTTGGGATATTCGTCTGATTGTTAGGGGGTTCACACCATGAGTCTATCAAAAGTTACAAGTGTGGGACCTTCGAGCAAGACTCTTAACCCTCATTGCTCCAGGGGGGGGGGGCTGCATCACGGCTGCCAGTGCACCAACCACAACCACCATGATGGAATACTTGTCACTCTATTTGCTCCACGTATCTTAAATCAACTTGTAACTTAAATACATCATACCTTTATAGTACAGACCTCGAGTGTACGTTCCAGAAGACTGTGTTTTAAGTCCAATACTGAAAGCTCGTAAAGGGAACACAGCCGTAGAGTGACATGCGCTGAAGGCCAGACGTGCCGCAGCATTCCAGATCATTTGTGAGCGTCTGACGGATCTCGGGAGGACTCCTGCCAAAGGGTAAGTTGCAGTCTGCGATGGATATGACAAGAAGCTTGACAAGCAGCTGAGTGGCCTCTGTGGAGAGAAACAGACCAGTGGTGTAGGCGAAGTGGAGCAAAAAGTGGATTAACTAGTTGAACCTGCATCATAAGAATGTGAGCCATGCAAAGCTTTAAGCAACTTTAAACACCTATATATTCACACACAACAGATGGCATGGTGGCACAGTGGAGTTGGGTGGAGTTTCCATGTTCTCCTTAGAGCAGAAAACCCACGAAGGCACTGGGAGGACATGCAGACTCCACACAGAAAAGACCTTCGGAAATCAAACCCAGGATATTCTTGCTGTAAGGCAGCAAGTTCTAACCGTTGCACCACCACATTGTCCACAGTATGTAATATGTGTCTCTCACAAAGCATTCCTCTAAAAACTCCCCATGAATGCACACTCTGAAATGTTGTGGAACCCTCAACACACTCATGTAACTGATTTAGTACAAAGCAGCTTTATATTTATTTGAATATTCTATATGTACACACCAGCCATGGCGTCTCCACCACGTCAGCATCCTCAGGGCAACAAGGTTCAGGAACTTCCACTTTACCCCGACAGTCTGAAGTTCTGCAGAGCATTTAATGCAAGCAAGGATTCAGCTGAAGGTTGTATTATCGCAGATCGATGATGAGATTGGTATTTTGAAGCAACGTATTGATTTCATGCAAGCACGCTGGTTGTTCCATATACAGTGGTGCCGCGTATGTCAACTCAATCCGTTTCAGGAGGCTGCTAGAACTCGGAACTGTTTAAACATTCAACAATTGTTCAAACATTGTTAAGAGGAAGAGGTAGGTAACTGTTAACACATGAAATACATGGGAGCAGACCTTGACCCTGTCCCCAGCCCTGCTCCCTTCTCCCTGCCCCTGTAATGTCTGCATTTTTACTCACTCTCGACGGTGCACCCCCTGATGGAGACAGCTAAAAGAGGAAAAGGAAGTTATTTTTAGAGCTGAGGATAAGGTTTAGCTGGTGCCATGATTCATGGGTGGCACCATAATAACCCAAAATGAATCGTACCGATTTTGAGACGCTCCATGGTGCCGCCTGTTCCTTTGTTCTGTTTCTTTTTTCAGATCAATTATTCCAAACAAAATACATCTTAGATTTGATCATAAAATATTCAGTCGAATGGGCCATATAGGCCTTAAGAGCTTCTCCAGCATGTTTTACCTCTTTAAAATTTCATGACGGGGTGGCAGGAGCTGTTCTGCATGGGCACATTCACAGAACTGAAACCAAATTAAGAAGAAAAAGAGGTCGATTATGATTATAAGAGTTGGGCTGCAGAACAATCACCTGATGAGTACTTTCCCAAGAGTTCCATCGTACAAACTGCCCCATCTACATTTTTATTGTTTTCTTGGTCAAAATAAAAACAAGGGGCAGTGCCTAGGATCCAGGTTTGAATTTTCAACTTCTCCGTGTCCATGTGGGTCCAAAAACATAGATGCAAGGTAAATTGGCAGTTCCAAATTGCCCTTATATAGTGTGTGTCCAGCGATAGATTGGCTCCCTGTCCTTGGTGTATATGCATCTTGAGCCTCACCTGGGGCTTTAAATAACTTTCCAATCAACTCTAGTGCATCCTCATGCCCAAGATCCCATGATCTTTAAGCAACCACAACGCAACGTCCGCAAAATCCACCAGCCAACAGCAGTTTTCACATGATGATGATGATTATCCCGATCAGTCGTAGCCGACTCTAGGTCACTTCATGGATTGTGATTCACGAAGTATTTTGGCAAGTATAGTGGAGTAGTTTGCCATTGCTTTCTCCACCCCTCCCAATTTATCCGGGCTTGGGACCGGCGTGCAACTGTGTCCAGTTACACGGCTGGGCATACACACACATACAGGGCAATTT
>JAOUQT010036361.1:0-11264 GCA_025769995.1 Xyliphius kryptos
CCTCATCTCCTTTGTTTCCTTCACCAACATGCCCATTGAAATCTGCACCAATCACCACTCTCTCCTCTCTGGGAATGTTCTCTACTACTTCATCTAGCTCCCTCCAGAATCTCACTTTCTCCTCCGACTCACATCCAACTTGTGGTGCATAGCCACTGACAACATTCACCATTACACCTTCAATTTCTAACTTTACACTCATCACCTATCTGACACCCTTTTCACCTCAACAACACTCTTTGCATAGTCTTCCTTTAGGACCACCCCAATGCCATTTATCTTCCTATCCACACTATGATAGAACAGTTTAAAACCTGCACCAATGCTTTGAGCCTTGCTACTCTTCCACTTTGTCTCCTGCACACACAAAATATGCACCTTTCTTCTATCCATCATGTCAGCAAGTTCTCTAACTTTCCCTACATTCAGGGTTGCTACCTTTAGACCTACACTCATGACTCTCCTGTTCTCTCTCCGTCTCCTCACACGCTTCCCTCCTCGTCGTCTTCGGCAAACAGTAGCCCATTTTCCAGCAGTACCCTGCTTGCCGCCGGTACTGGTGCCGATCGTTGTTAACTGGGCCGCGACCAATCCGGTACATTCAGTAACACGCATTTTAATTTTTGCCAAATGTTTTACGCCGGATGCCCTTCCTGACGCAACCTTCACCATTTACCCAGGCTTGTGCTCTCTAATGGCTGTTTTTATTATTATTACTACAAACAAAAGACATAATAAAAAAGGGGAAAAAAACCTAATAGTGAATGCACTATGAATGATACATAGACTAAACAAAAACAAGAACTAAGACTATATAAGAACATGAACCAAAAGAACTAAGCATAGACACAACACATGAGTAGGAAACTCGCATAAATCAAGTACACATGATTACCTGAAACACAATAGCTTTTCCATTTACGTCCAATCTAACCACGTTGCAAATGTATAATGATTCGCGCCGGCAACAGAACAACCGACTCCTTTTATCACCGGCATGGATAATCAAAAGCATTGCACACATCTGCACCATATAACAAGGAGGTGTGTGTAAGACGGGGTATGGACAAATAATCACGAGCGTCAAATGCACTAATCAGAAACAAACTCGCAGCTACCGCTGTGCATGGACAAAAACATAAACATGAACATAACATAAATACATGGTCTATGAGTTTAAATATATATTTTAAAAACACAGAATAAAACAACACAGATCGTATTCCGGATCACGCAAATACCTAACACAATACTTGAACTTATGTTTGTTTCTGATTAATCTCAATTAATAAACTTTAAAATTTCATTTGGTTATGTGTAACCAAATAAAAATTCTTTTTTTACAATTTTCTAGGTTATGTAAGAAATCCAGTTTTAATCACCCGCCTGCATTTTAATCACCCACCTGCATTTGTAACATCACTTTATCTTTCTCAGTGTGATGAAATTAACTCTCATACTTCAGTCTCAATACACAAACACTGCAGCAACCCTTACAGCTCCACCTTAACCGCATGCTGAATGAAACACGCTCACCCTCGCACAAAGACAAAAAGCCCGATCCCTGCCAGCTCATTCTGCTCTCTGCTGCGCTGTTCTCAGCTATTTTCCCCCGAAGCTCTGGCAGCAGCATTAGTGGACTGCCAAGCAGATTTGCCATTATGGCTATAAATTCGAAATGGTTCTATTGCACTAGCTGAAAAATGGTGCTCAATTGGAAAGGCATTAAAATCGGATTATCCGGAAGCAAAATGCAAAGAAATATACAGGACGCTGACCCTTAGAAACTGACCGAAAGTCACTAAACTTCAATAAATAAATAAATTTAATAAAAAAAATGACTGATCCATCTTAAATGCACATCTGACATAATTGGAGATTTTAAGGGTAAATCAAAGAATGTTGTATCTCAGTATGGAAGGTGTGGGTTAAACAGGACATGAGACAGAGATAAGAGAGGAATGGTGATAGATTATAAATTTTGTCCTGGTTTTGCGGTTTGTCCTTTTCTCCACCTTCTTTATTTTATATACAATGCACCGAAAATGAGCAATGAAGTAAGAAAGCAAAAGAAGGAGACACCTCAGTTGGCAGGTAAAACATAAGGACACAAAGTAAAGAGAAAAGGAAGTTAGTCATAGGTTCCATTAATGTATAGACAGATTAATGAGTATTCATGATTATAGTTGCAGAGTGAGCTTAATTCTAACCCACACAAACGTGTACGTCTTCATCTCCTTCTGCCTTTTTTCTTTTGAAGTTTGACGGCATTCATTATTGTTGCCACTAACTATGGTAGAGTAAAAATGCTCTTATTCATCGCAATCTACATTTATTAACTTATTTATACAACTGAGAACTTGCAGGCCAGGCAGAGACAGCTTGGTAGTAATGGGACTTTATCTTATGACCTTTGGGACAATAATCAAAAATCTTAACCACTGAGCTACCACTGCCTCATCACTTAGAGGGCAATTCTCATGAAGCTGTCTTGAGCATGTCTTGAACATTTCCAAACCATATTTTCCAAAAACAACATTACCAACGGAGCTATCCAGACACTTCTGCCACTGTAACATTATGCAGGTAATAAAACTGCACTATCTATGTTGTAAGCATAAGGTTTAATATTGAGTACGAGAGAAATACAACCTTTCTTTCATCTGGTTATATCTTGCAAACTCTGCTGTTGTTGTTTTTATACATAAAGTAGCTCCGTAAAGGCTTTAAACGCTTTTTTACATTTTAAACAACTTTCAGCTCTATGTTTTGTTCGATTATTGAATAGGAAAATCTAACATTCGGATATTACTCCAAATCACAGGGTTAATAAGTGTCCTATGCTCAGGAGCAAAAGGCAATAAAATCAGCAAAAGTCACCTCAATTAATGGTTCGTTTATGTTTAAAATCATCCTCAATGAAATAGCAACATTGTGCTATGTGCAGTATGTAGGCTAGAAGTCATGTCATGGCATGTCATATGCCATCATCACCTCGCAATGCTTGGCTGCCTGTATTAGTCAACTTTCTCCAATGCCCTCTGTCTTGTGTTGCTTGTAGCATGTAGTCTGGTGTCTGATAATCCAGTCCACATTGTGTTGTTGTCCATAAAGGTTATAATCGGTCTGCTATGTTGTCTGAATCTCTCCACAAGTCATTACACTTCCTTCAATGCTGTCATGTAGAAGCCTCATCAAAAGCATTTGATGTGGTTCAGTAGCTCCTTTTACTTTTGATCATATTGTCGATTTGATCAGTGATCATCATCTTCATCCATGAAATCCTTAACAACCTCTGGAGGCACTTGGCTTCAACACCCTAAATACATCTTTCTTCTATTTTCTTCAGTGTCCAGGCTTTACATCTATATGTGGCTCTGGCCAGACTAAGGCTTTCATCTGTTGATTTTGTTTGTTCATAGGTTAGCAGGTCAAACATAAAATTTCACATCACACTCTAGAATACAGTGCCTAATGCTAAGACTAATATTCTCTATAACTAAATTATAGGTTACAAAAGGTGTAATAGCTTTTTATTATCATTAAAGCATAACTGTCTAATAATCTAACCAAAATGACAGCAAATGCTCATTACCTGAATTGGTAATTAGAATTCTTCTCCATCATGCTGCATTGAAATTTGAATAAATTGGAATAAATTATTTTAATGTTATATTATCTTTTAGAAATATTAGTCCATATTGGCATTAAAGTCAAAATATACAAATGTGGAAGTTCATGAGAATAACGCTACTATGCAGTATATTCTTGTGAGGACCTACTTTTAAAATAATTATTGATATTTGAACTTTTAACTAGTTCTGGGCGGTAAGACGTTCACAGATAATTTTCTCTGAAAATATTCCTGAGCCGATTTTGTGAAAATTGGTTCCCACAGAGATATATCTCAAAATAGTCATTAGACATCAGTTGACAACTCTAAAGTGCAGTTATAAGTTATAAGTTACATTATAGTAGTGATGGGGGAAAACGGCACATATATAGTTTCGGAAAAAAGACCAAGACTTTTAGGTTGAATACTTAAAGCTATGAGAACCAACACAGCCAAACATGCTAACAGCATTCAGCCCCCAGCTGTGGCTATCTTCAGTCACAGTCAACGCACATTAACATTACATTAACTTAAGGAAAAACCCCCACCGCAAGTCATTTAACACACAATAATGCAGCCTTGCACATACTGTACACACAGCTTACTTATAACTTTAATATATATATTCAATGCCGTAAACAATGCAAATAAGATAATATTCCCTGACTGATCCATAGTAGACAAATTCAACTGACACCCCAAGAACCACCACAGTACTTGCTTTCTGGCACACCTAATATTTAAATTCTTACCCTCGTCACTACAGAGGAAAACTGGTAGCTAACACAGACTAATAGAATATATAATAATATAATCTTGTCACTTTACTCACATTTGCTTATTATTTTAAAATTATATCTAAAATCTGAAGTGAGATTTAGGTGAAACTAAGTCAAAAGCTATAAATACTAAAACAAAAAAAAAATTATCATTTCGTGTTTGTTTTTTTTTATCGTCACTGAGATTATCACAAAAAATGCTATAGGCTGTAGAGTTACAAAGCAGGTAACTCTTTGCAAAACAACATCCATCACACCATCTTAGACCTGGTACATTGTAGGAGAGTTATCTATGGAACATTTACTTGCTTGTACACTGTATTTGCACAAACTTTTGCATGTGCAAGTATAAGCTCAAGTACAAATTCATAATCAACGGTTAATTAATATTTAAATAGCACATAACACTTTAGGTAATACAAATGCAAATGTCAGTCATTTGTATACAACTGCTATGCAAGGCAATTATATGTGTGTGTGTGTGTGCACGTATGTGTGTTTGTACTACTATATTTCCGAGGACCAGTTCAAGTTTTTAGTTAGGACATTTTGGGAAGAAAAGATTTTTAGGTCGGTCCTCACATGTTTTAACCGATATCATATCCTGATGCTCTCATAAGACCATTTCTCTGTTGTGCTCTTTCTGGTACTAAGACACATCATTATCCTTAGTCACTTGGACATTTTACTCAATCCTCACTTTAGGGTAATTACAAGAAATTTTGAGTGTGTATGTGTATTTTTTTTTCATGTGGGCAGGCAGGAATGACTCAGAGTGACAGACACACCCGTTCCTCGTGCGTCAGCGGGTGATAGATCATGGATGGCTCCTCAGGGCGAAGCGAGGATGCAGCATTATGCAAACTGCAAATGCTCTGCATCATAGCATCAGACCTACATCACTTGTATATTATATTTCCACCCACACACACTCACACCCACACCCAAAAAAACTAATATAACTAATAAAATGCTTTAAACCACAATCAAATTGCAAGGCAGCACTTTTCCCTAAAGTAGGCTAAATTTAATTTGGAAGAAAGTTGCCTAGTAAATAACTTATAAGAAACAAAACAAAATCAATTAACGAATCCATCTAAAAGCTCCCTAAGATCCACATAATGACATTGTTCATTCGTGTAAAGTGATCTGATTCGGGGAAAGTAGCCTCTCTCCTTTAAAAGCCGTTTGCCGGACTTCTAACAGACTGGAGAAATGCGATGTTTCAGCACAGGAGCAGGAGACTAATAAAGAAGACAGCGATGAAGAGGATGAGGGAGAGATGAAGAGTCAGCTCATTTTACCCATCCGTGTAGGAGAGTCTCTAAGCATCTGCTTCCAGAGCTCTCTCCTTTCCGTACTTTCATTTGCTCTTTTTTAGGGCTGGGGTAGTAATTAACATGATGGACGTTCTACCGAGCCTGCCTGTGTATGTGTGTGTCTGTCTGTGTGCTCACATGGTTCATTTAATGTGACTTGTGGGAAGTTCTAATTAAACCTTATATGCATCAGGAAATGGCAAGCTCAAGCTCTAGCACCCTTTTCTCACCTATGGTCTTTCTTTAGCACTAAAGAAATACCTTTAATACCTCTGTTAACATGAGATCCGCAGCATATACTGTATTGTGCAAAAGTCTTAGGTGCCCTTATTATGTCCCCTGTTAGATGGCTATTTTTGTGCATTCTGCATTAATAATTCAGAACAAAATGATTTTTAGATTTCCAAACAAATGTTTGCAAGTCATAATAAACTGGGTTTTGCTGCAAAAACTGGAAGCAAGTGTGGCAGGCAAAGTCTCCGGAAGAAATGTATCAGATGATTGAAGTTTGCATGTTCTCCCCTTGCTTGCCTCAAAAGACATGCATGCTAGATAAATTGTAGATGCTAAATTACCCGTGACTTACATGCTATATACATTATATAATCTTGTGTATGGACGTAAATGTGTGTATAGATAACATTGTTTGTGTCATGAGATAGCTTTTGGTGCTGAAAATGACGTTAAAACATTAAAACAAAACAGTAATGTGCTTTGTTAAACTTAACAGACAATTAAATAAAACACAAATTGTACATTGGGACCATGTTAAAATAAATCTAAATGCACACCTTTGACTGTCACACTTGTTTCCTCTTTTTTTCAGCAAATTTCAAGCAGCTTTTTGTCTACAAATCACTCTCTTATGTAGTATGTTGCTTCCTTTGCTGACATACAAAAACCTTGAAATATTGAATTTGTTGTTGGTAAAGTCATATACAATAATTCAGTACAGACATACAAAGGCTGTCTTTACAGTATAAACATATATAACCTAAATCTATGACTTAATCAATGACTAAATTAAAGTCTTATTTAAAGGCTTATTTAATAAAAAAATATGCCTTGACTAATCCTTGACATCCCAAAGACTTAGATTAGACCCTGAATATATACAGATTGTCGCATGTCTAACATGATTAAACACTCTAGTCTTTTTTTTATTTTTAGTTATTCCAGTGGTTTGAAGTACATACAAAGGGTATCCAAACAGTGCATAAGGTTATTTTTTACAAATTCTTCAGAAGAAAAGTGTAAGAGGATATTAAAAAATCAGGGTACTCATAAATCTGATTGATCAGCTTTTCCTGTAATTTGCTATTACACTAATACTGTTTAGCCTTTCAAAATAGCATTATAAGGGCCACAGAAGACATTTTAGTCAGGCATTTTGATTCATACAGTTTAGTCAGCCATACATACAGTTTTGACTGTATTACAGTAAGTACAGTTTTGAATGGTTAGTGGCACTTTCGCTCAGGTATGTGCCCTATAGCACACAAGAAAACACAAGAGTAATGTTTGAATAGGTTATTTTTGCATTAAAATTAAATGTATTCATTAAACTATATGTATATAATGTTTTTAATACATTCTTTTGTTACCCCAGCCTGAGGGAGTAGAAGGGTCTGACCAAATGCCACTGCCTGAGACATTTTTGCATTCTTCCAGAACATAATTTATTCATTAATTATTCATTAATCATTTTTAATACTGTCTTAATCCTAGTTAAAGAAAGTTGTTGCTCAGCCAGCAGCACCTTCACACTCAATCACACACGAATTGAGTAATAACAACTAGCTTAAAACATGACATTGGACTGTGGGAGGAAACTAAAGCATCCGGAGGAAACCTACACAGAACATAATGTTAAATTAATAAAAATACACTTCTCTAAACAACAATTCACAAAAAAGAATATAATGCCTAAAGATTCACAATACTATATATTTTAAATAAAATAATATACTATGACATAAGACAGTCCGTAAAAGTTTGTTATTTAGTTACTAAATATAAGGAATGACTAATTTGTGTGCCAGATCTTAAACATTAATACATTGCATCATTAAAAAATACCATCTAAAATATATATTTAAACTGACGAGGTGACGAAAGAACTCACAGCAATGTTTGACATTCTCATGTTTTACCCGGACATTGTGACTGACAACTTGTGGTCTAGTTTATCTCCGGGAAAAAAAAGAAAGATCTCACTGTATCGCTCTCAATTTTTTATGTCTCTTAAAGCAGACCTGAGAATAACTTTCTCCTTATCCCTATATCATAGAGAGGGAGAATAATCCACTCTGATGACAAACACTGAAACATCAAAACATGGAGTGAAGTGGCTCAGTAGAAAGTGAGTTGTGTTGAATCTTGTACACAAGATAAACCCAAAGGCATTGGACATCACCTCTCCATTATCTCCTGTCCTATACTCCCATTCATCTATTCTTTCTTTACTCCTCTTTCTTTACTCTCTCTTCTATCTCTCTTCTACTGTTGCTCCATTTAAGCCTTTGGGCGGTTTTTCTGCCTTTGTTTTACCAGCTCATTTATTCATTCAATAGAAGAATAAGACATGATCGATCTCTTTCAAGAAAGACATCAATCTCTTCTAACTACACTGCTTTTCAATTTTAATAGCGGCTTTCAGTATGACAAGAACGATATGTCAGTGTGTTGACAGTCAACCCAACAGCTCTTCAGGCTCTGGAGAACTACACACTTGGCAGAGAATTTGGACCACCACAATGAGCAGTACCTGGAATGCAGGGGCATCTGAGTAAATGAGAACTAGAAGACTAATAAAATGTGGGTCTTTAGTGACCACTCAGCAGGATCAAGCAAAATTCAGACTAAAAACAGGTAAAAGAATATAAATATTCTATATAGAGTAAAGTATAAAGACACCCAATGATCACCACTTCATTCATTCAAAAGAGTGTGTTCCCTTAAGATTTTCTATAGTTTGAAAACATTTGGCATTCACGTCTTAAAATACGATGAAAATAACCAATTGAAAAAAATAGACAAAAAATACACTCAGTCATTTAATTATTGAGGAAAACTACCCAGTATTACATATTTTTGAGTGGCAAAAGTATGTGAATCTTTAAAAATATAAGATTATTTAAAAGTGAAATTTGACAAGTGTTGGGACGACCATCTGCTGAGAGGTTTATTTAATTTGTTTATTTGTTGGTTATTTGATTTTAGCATCAGTGTCTATTTCATGGTTGCATTTATACACAAGGTCATATCCATACACAAGTCATGGACAATTCTCTGTGGTGCTCTGTGGACCTGCAATGGAGAAAGAACCATTGCATTCCAGCATAAAAATGTACATAAATCTGGTTGCTGTAGTATCATGAAATGGGACTGTTTTTCTGCATCTGGATATGGATCACTTGGCATCACTGATGGAACATTGAATTCTGAATTATACCAGCACAATCTAAAGTAAGATGTGAGAACAAAAGAGGGCTCAGGACAAACCTATTAGACATTTCAGGGTACATTATGGGGATGGAAAAATTGGCAAAATCATAAGAAAAATCCAAGTGCTATTTATGATGATGCCCAAAGAATTACTCAAAAATTACTGATTTACTAATTTTTTTATCTTCTGAAAAGGCTTTGGATTTCGATTCATGAGTGTATAATAATTTTGCCAGCTTTTCTCTAAAAATATTTGCATTAACTGTTATGGCATTTGGACGCTCTTATCCAGAATGACTTACATTTATCTCTTCATACAACTGAGAAGTTGAGCCAACATTGGTTGCCTGTGGTGGGATCTGAACTCATGGCCTGTCAGGTTGGAGTCTAGCATCTTATCCACTGAGTTATGCCTGTCCCTTCGAAAATGTCCTCGAAACAGCTGGATACCAGTTTTTGCTGTACATATTTTACTTAATGTAAGTTAGTCATTTAGACCCCATACACGGCTTTAGATCAGATGTAGAAGGTCATAATAAGAACTGTATCAAATATCATCTACTTACAAGACAAATGTTTCATTTGGACGTAAAATATAGGCAAAAGCAAACATTTGCAGTGTTTGAGACATAAAATATTATTTTAAATGCTCTTCTGCAACCAACTCACATTTTAAAGCACATACTATACATGTAATATTTGGTAAACTGTATAATCAAGTGACCAGTTGGATTTTTGCAAAATTTGTCAGTTACAATTTACATTTACAGCATCTGGCAGATGATTTTATTCAAAGCAACTAACATTTATAACATTTATACAACTGATCAGTTGAGGTTTAAAGGGTCTTACACAAGGGCCCAGGTCAATACTCCACCATCCTAACCACAGTGCTGCGATTGGCAAGTATCTGATTTTAAGACCGTTTGGTAAAGGCACACATATAATTATCATTGTCAGGTTTCCATAAATGATTTGTTCCTATTTTATTAGGTACATTTGGTCAAATGCTTGTTAACACAGAGAATCGTCCAAAAAGAGAACATATCTAGTGACAAGAGGAAGAAAATGTCTTATTGATGTGAAAAAGAGGAGAATGTAAGACTAACTTGAGATGATAGAAAGGCAACAGTAACTCAACTAACCACTCGTTATAACCAAGGAATGCAGAATACCATCTCTGCTGAAAGTATGCCACAAAGAATTAAGGCAGCTCTGAAAACAAATGTGGGATGTGTTTGTAGCATTTTTGTTTGCTGCACATTAACACTACTCTTTCTTTTTAACTTGATATTTGAATTATAGTGGTGCTGTAAAGTTTGTGAACCCTTATAAATTTTCTGTATAAATATGGACTAAAACATCATCAGATTTTCACACAATTCCTAAAATCAGATAAAGAGAACCAGTTAAACAAATGAGACAAAATGTTATACTTTATTTATTTATTGAAGCTTGAAACTTTGCTTCCTCTATCTGGTGTGATCACCGTTTGCTGCAATAACTGCAACTAAACATTACCAGTAATTGTTGATTACTACTGCACATCGGCTTGGAGGTTCACATTTGCACCCATTCCTCCATATAAAACAGTTTCAACTCTAGGGTTGCTGTTGGGTTTCTCACATTAACTGCTTCAGGTCCTTAAACAACATTTCAATTGGATTAAGATCAGGACTTTGATTTGGACATTCCATAACATTAACTTAATACTTCTTTAACCATTATTTGGTATATTGACTTGTGTGCTCAGGGTCATTGTCTTGCTGCATGACTCACTTTTGAATCAATTGAGATTTATTTAATGTATATATGTTCTGACATTTTCCTTTAGAATTATCTGATATAATTCATAATTCATGGCCCATACTATGATACTACCACCGCCATGTTTTACAAATGAGACAAGGATCTTATGATGGAATGCAGTGTTTTCCTTTCTCCAAATATAACAATGTTCATTGAAACCAAAATGTTCTATTTTGGTCTCATCCATCCACAGCAATTCTTGCAATATCCTTCTGGCTTGTAGACATGAGCTACAGATCAGTAAGAATGTTCTTTTTGGAGAGCAGTGGCTTCCTCCTTGCAACACTTCCATGCACT